>JANPWX010017954.1:0-34671 GCA_024734555.1 Trochalopteron elliotii | reverse complement strand
ACAAAGGGTTTTTAACATCTAACTTTACAATTCTATAACTAATATAACTAATACTTTCTAAATTTATACTTTAACTTTTAGGAGTTGTTTTAAACTTTATTTTTCACACAGGGTCCAAGGAATCCCCTGGGACAGAGGGGACAGTGTTGGCCACAAGGGAGTGGCAGAAGCATTCCCTCCTCAGCAGGGAAGAGCCAACCCAAACAGCGGTTGGGAAAGAATTAGTGTGCTATCTGCAGGGCAGAGGGACACTGGAAGTGGGACTGTCCGCAGAGACAGCTGGATCCTCAGGAGGAGGAAGTCCAGAGGATAATGGAGATGGATTGTTAGGGGTGTCAGGGCTCCCATTATACCAGGGACCCACCACACTGGAGCCCTTGCTAACTTTTAATCTGGGTCTGGATCAAGAGGAGGTGTGTTTCCTGGTAGATACAGGGGCCTCTTGATCCACCATAAATTTTATCCCTAAGAGGGGAAAATTGTCAAAAAAGACCTCTGATTATTAAAGGGGTAAGTGGAAAGGATGAGCGAGTGCATTTTATTCAACCCCTGTTAGTAGATGTGGGAGATAGGTTTGAAATGCATGAATCCCTGTTTGTTCCTAATTGTGATTGCAATTTACTGGAAAGGGATTTGATGGCTAAAGTGGGAATGCAAATTAGTATTGTGAAAAATGATACAGTCTAACACTGTGGCAACTTTGTGTAAAATGTCTGAGAAGGCTTATGCTGAAATAAACCCAGAAGTGTGGGCAGCCCCAGGGAAATATGGAAAACTAGACATAGACCCTCTCCAAATTACTTTGAAGCAACCAGGACAAGTAGTGTCTAAAAAGCAATACCCTATTTCAGAGGGAGGAAGGAAGGACCTGCCATTGAGTCCCTGCTTGTCTTAGTTTGAAAGACAGGTGTCTGCCAGGGAAAGCTGGAGCCTCCCTTGGAATGGAGAATGTAAACCCCCTCCCTCCGAATTATTATAATTTTGAAATTAAGAGGCTCTCAGGCAAAGGTATGGGGATAGGAATAACAGTTCTTTACTACTACGTATAACAAGGCAAACAAAACAACAACTAGAGCATTAACAACAAAACAGAACCAGGAAACCTTGTGACAGCCTTCTCGGCCGAGACAGGAAGGGATGGAGGAGAGGTTTTGCTTCACAAAACCCCGGGGCAGTCTGATCCCAGTGCCCCTGCAGGACTCTGAGGAGCACTAAGCTGGAACGGCAGAAAATCCTGGGCTGGTGGATGAGATATATCAGAAGCTCCGCGGTGGTAGCTGGAACTGCGGGATGTCCCGACGGGCAGGGGGGGTGCTAGGCTACAGCGTAGAAAAAGACTCAGAGCAGTGCTGAAGAAACGGTGGCCCTGGTCCAGCAAGGCAGGAGATGGTGAGCTCAGAATTCCTGGACACATGAACAGATGGTGGTAGATCCCTAGGTAGGACTGGACTTTGGTGGTGGTAGTGAATCCTTCCCCTGGTAAGCAACAGCTCGACGGTGCTCCTTCCGATGCCGGTGCTCCTTCCGATGCCGAGAGGGAGAGAGCGCAGCTGCCCCCGCCCCCACCCTCATCCTTTACTTGCCCTCCAAAAACGAGGGAAACTCCCAGAGAAAAAAGAAGTGTAGCCCCATGCTACACTCCTCTCCCAACTTTTGGCCACCTCTTTGTTTTGGTCAAGCACCCACAAGTACCCAGCAGTTAGTCTCTTAGCAACTTATGGGAAAAATTCCATAAGTAAAAAAGGAAGAAATTTAACCTTCAACACTGCTAAAGGCAGGTCTTTTGGAGCCATATATGTCTCCCAATAACACTCCTGTCCTGCTGGTTAAGAAACCGGATGGAACCTACAGTATGGTGCAGGATCTAAGAATGATAAATGAAATTGTCAAACCAAGGCTTCCCACAGTTCTGGATCCATATACCATCCTGAATCGAATCCATTCTTCTCATCAGCATTATTTAGTAGTGGATTTGAAGGATGCTTTCTGGGGGTGTCCAATTGCTGAGGACGGTAAACAGTATTTTGCCTTTGAGTGGGAGCAGGAGGAAGGAGGGAAGATGGTAAAACAATTGACATGGACAGTCCTCTCTCAAGGATATACAAAGTCACCAGTTTTGTTTGGGTAAGCCTTGCAGAAAATATTAAGAGAGTTTACTCCACCCTCAGGAGTTAGGTTGTTGCAGTATGTGGATGATTTGCTTTTATCAGGGGAACCAGGAAAAGGTGGTTGAAGAGGCTACTGTGAAGCTGCCTAATTTTCTTGCTAAAAAGGGACTTAGAGCGTCTGAAAAGAAGGCATAGTTGGTAGAGGAAAAAGGTTAAATATTTGGGACACATTTTGACTGCAGGGTTATGGTGTATTGATCCAGAAAGAATACAAGAAATTTTACAAGTACCATTACCCCAGACAAAGAAGTAGGTACGGCAGTTTTTAGGGTTGGTGGGGTACTGCAGAACATGGATTGAGTATTATTCTCTTTTGGCCTTTATATGACTTTTTAACCCAAGACAGTCCTAGTGTTGTGGTATGGACACCAGAAGGATAGCAAAGGTTCAGAAAATTAAAAGACAAATTGGTTAATGCCCCAGTCTTAACTCTTCCAGACTCAGAAAAGGAATTTGAGTTATACGTGGATGTTAAACAGAACCATGCTAAAGGAATTTAGGTACAAGAGCACAGGGGACACGGTGTCCTGTTGCTTATTTTTTCTAAGCTGTTGTGAAAAAAGAGGTTCACTTCTGTGGTAGAATTTTTAAAAGTTTAATAAAAAAGACAATAAGAGAGAGCAATAAAAAAAAGGGTTAAAGAAAGAAAGCAGCTGGGTGCTTGGCATTCAGCCGAGAGCACCCTTACTATCTTGGAAACACTCTTGAAATATTTTTTTCTATCAGCCTGTTGCATATTTATAGACCATTATGTTGCCCGATATCCCAAGTGAAACACAAATCAACAAAGTTGATTTATGCCGGTGCTTTATTTTAGGGCCCGGGGACCTGAGGACTAGCGTCCCAAGTCAGAATCCCGGAGACCCTCATTTTACAATCAGCTTTTATAACTTTTTTACAACTGATTACTTCATTAACATACGTGCAAAACCCCACATCCCAAGTTACAATAGATACATATATCAAAATCAAATTACACTCCTTGAAGTCATAAATTTCACATGGTTGTCTGCTCCAGGACTATAGTTTAGCTCCTGTGGTCAAACTCCCTCCACCAGATATCCATGGCTACGTTATACTTTAACTTAATCTCATGGAAACAGCTAACAGTTTCTACCTGTTTGTTCTTAGCTAAGCCTTAAGTCTCAGGAACCTCAGTACATTCCAATGGCACATTCCCAGAATTAGGGCCTACTTCTAATAGAAAAATCTTCAAGCCTTAGCATGACTACTACTACTTCACTATTTTATGTCTCCCAACCCCCCTTTGGTAACAACTCCCCCCTTTTGAGCATTCTTCAAGGATTCTGCAAGGATGCTCAATCTTCAAGTGATGGTTTCCAGATAGGTCGGCGGGGGACTCTCTCTGGGCGAAATCACTTCTTTCCTGGTCAGAGCCTTCATCACCCGACGTGTATGAGTGCCCTCTCTTGCAATCACTCCTAGGAGACACTTATACGCTATGACAATGAGAATCACTATTATTACAATCATTACAATATACTGTATTATAGAGGATAACCAACCTGAGACCTGGATTCCTAATGAGCTAAATAGAGCTCCTACCCAATTATGTTCTGCCTCCTTTTGGACCTCCTGCACTTGTGATTCAATTTGTCCCAATTGGCTTATATCCTTTTCCACCTCTTGGGTTACGTTTGGGATATGCACACAACAATGGTCATCCCTCCCTTGCAGGTATCCACAAACTCCATGTTCCTTTAGCAAAATCATATCCAGGGCCATCCTATTTTGAACTGTCATTCTGGTGGTTGCTTGTAACTGTATATTCAAGTCTTTAAACCCCTTCTTAGTGACTGCTGCCAATCGTTCTGTTTGTCCCAATAACTTGTAAAGCATCTCTCTGTTCCTATAAGTAGCTACTGGAGCAAATAAAGACTCAAGTGCCCAACCAAATTTTACTCCCCCTGATGGTTCATGCCATTCATCCTCTGGGTCTACTAATTCGTCCACTTCCCTTCTTATTCGCCTCTGGGTCTCCTCCTTAGTAAGTTCGGACTGTTTCCAGAATGGACATAAAGTGGGGATTCCTAGTGTAATTTGTGTCACTGAACCATCGATTGGCATATGGGTAGTCCATTGTCCATGTCCCTTAACCCAAACCAAGTTCCCTGGGCTTCTTACCGTGGTTGTTTTGCAGTCAACTCCCATTTTATTATCTCTTTTCATGGAATGATTATATCCTCTGCACTCACATCCCAGCTGTAACAGAATTCTCACAGGTAGCAAACCAATATGTTCTGGTGAGGTATCACAAGTAAAGATTTTGGTACAGTTCCAATCATCCTTAGCCTTCGTTAATTGTCTCCAATGTGCAGGAACATCTTTAGATAATTCATAACTTTGGTTCTTTTTCCCTATCCATCGAATACACCAATTTACTGGGCCTATATAACTGTATGTTTCCAATAAACTTGGTCCCCAGATTGTCTGCCACTCTTCCATAGTGGTGTGGTGGGTAACATTTTGGCATACTTTTTCATTTATCTTTTTCTTTGTTTGTATTTGCACTCTCGAACAGGGGTACTTCCCAGCTTTTGAAATTAAACAACTTCCCTTATTTCGAGGGTCCTCTACCCAACCGAGGTAGCCTGGCATCTGTTGACATTGTTGCTTAGTTACCTCCTGTGGAATCAAACATCCTTCTATCCATCCTGGTATTGTGTGGGATACAAATTTACAATTCCAGGAGACATTGCTAAATGCTTTGGGCATTTCTCCGACAGGTATTATTCCCCATGTTATTGGGTCACCTGCTGAATGAGGCATGGGCAAGCAAGCTGTAATGGTTGTGACATTTTGCATTTTCCCAAAATCCCGAATTAATCCTAGCACCAGATTTTCTTGCTCTGGGGTTTTTATGGGATTCCTAATTTCTGTTACTTGCCTGGTGACTCGAGTTTCTCTCATATAGACGTGAGTCATTCCATGTTCCCACCAATCATCCTCCGAGACCCAACACCAATAATTTCCTTCATCATCATCCTTCTTGGCCTGCCTAATTACTAAGACTATCATTCCAATTCTTCTCTCGATCTGATATTTGGGTCCAGATTTCAAATTTCCCTTAAACCACCACCCAAAGTCGGTGAATTTCTTTTCCCCTGTGATACAGCTTAAAATTAGGTCCTGGCCTTCTGTTGCTCGATATACCCCATGCTGTGGTTTAATGCTCCTATCCAAGTGAGGATTGGCAACTACTTCTCTCAGTCCATAGTTCCCATCACTTCCACAAGTGACTACACATAGGTAGTCTCCTTCAGCCTCCCCAATTTTGGGATCAGTAATGTTGAGCCACCCCTTCCCTCTCAGTCCGATTATCCACCAGCTTATTCCAACGGTTAATCTTTCCCACATCTGGTCCGGGCCCTTTTTCCACCATTTGACTTGTACTGTCCATCCACAATAATGGTCTAATTCAAAGGTGCAGTTTATTCTTAATGGGGGTCCATTCCACATGTCAACTTGTGTGTGGACCGGTACCACTGTGACAGGATTTTCCAAATTTTCCTTATTATTTATCCCTAACACTTTTACCTCAAGATTCCCATAATCAAAGCTATCCCTAATCCAAACAACACATGTGAATGGGCCTGTATGGTTTCTCCATGTTGTGGGTACCTGCAAGGTCGTGTTCCCTCTTTGTTGTTGCTTGTCCCAGAACAAGGTAACCATTCCCTGATCCGCCACTTCTGGTCCCACTTTCCATCTGACATTTATTTCCTCGAATCCAGCTCTCTGGTTATCTGAAAACAAACAGGTTAGATTCATGCTCGCATTTTCAGGCACTACTACATACGGATCAACTACAGTAACTACCACAAAAGCATCCACATATAGGATCTGTTCCTAGTAGGATGGCAATTATTAGGATTTGGCTTTGAACACCATCCGGGTAGCAGACCGAGGTCGAACTTCCCACTGAGACGGAACTTTCTTGACTCTGGTGTAATGGATCCAGTTTCCGATGCCCTCGACCTTTACAGCGGTGAAAGTAGTCATGAGTACTTGGTAAGGGCCTTCCCACGTTTCCTTCAGAGGTTCAGTGTTCCAGTTTTTGATATACACTTGGTCTCCTGGTAGGATATCATGGGCTGGATTTTCCAATGGCAACGGCCGATTCCACTGCAGGGCTCCTCTGATAGCTGTGAGGGTCTTATTGAGAGACAGGATATAAGTGAGTAAGATTTGGTCTCCTATCAAATGCGGGTCACCCTGATACACTGTAGCATGATAAGGTTTGCCGTACAGGATTTCATACGGACTTACTCCTACCTTCTCTCTAGGCTTTATCCTAATTCTCAACAGGGCTAGGGGCAATGCCTGAGGCCACTGGATCTTTGCTTCCTGACAAATCTTCTTAATCTGCCCCTTCAGAGTCTGGTTCACCCTTTCCACCTGTCCACTAGACTGTGGTCTCCAGGGGGTATGAAGATTCCAAGTTATCCCTAACATTCTTGCTGCCTCCTGTACAATTCCTGCCACAAAGTGGGGTCCCCTGTCTGATGACATTCCTAACGGTACACCAAATCTTGGTATAATCTCCTGTAACAGTGTCTTTACTACCTCTTTTGCCTGATTTGTTCGACAGGGAAAGGCTTCCGGCCACCCAGAAAAGGTGCATACATACACCAATATGTACTTGTATCCCTGGGCTTTTGGTAATTCTGAAAAATCTACTTGCCAATAATCTCCTGGTTGGGGTCCCACCTGTAATTTTCCCATTTGCACTTGCCTCCTAGTCACAGGGTTATTTTTGATACATACCGGGCAGGTGGCGTTCACTCTCTTAGCCATTGTTAACATCTGATTTGAGATTACCTCTTTCCGCAGGAATTGAATCAGCGCTTCTGCTCCCCAATGGCATTTGTTATGTTCCATTTCCAGCACTGCTCTCATGATTCTCACGGGTAGAACTACTTGTCCTGTTGATGTTACATACCATCCTTTGATGTTTTTGCGGGCTTGCACCAACTCAGCTTGTTTTTCATCTTCTGGAGAATAGCTAGGTTTTTGTTCAAGGTAAGAAGCAGCTGGGTTAGTCCGTACAGGCAATAATGCTAATTGAGTCCATACTTCTCGGGCTACCTGTTTGGCTGCTTTGTCTGCCAGCTGGTTTCCTTGGTGTTCCTTTCCCATCCCCCTCTGATGTCCTTTTACATGCATTACTGCCACCTCCCGGGGTTTGTGGACCGCTTCAAGTAGGGCTAGAATTTGCTCACGGTGTTTGACCTGTGCCCCTTGCGAGTTCAAAAGTCCCCTTTCTTTCCACAAAGCCCCGTGCACATGGATTACTCCAAAAGCATATTTGGAGTCTGTCCAGATATTTACTCTTTTTCCTTGACTTAAAACCAAAGCTCTTACCAAAGCCCATATTTCTGCCTTTTGGGCTGATGTTCCTGGGGTTAGAGCCTTAGCCTCTATGACTTGGTTTAGGGTTACCACAGCATACCCAGCATACCGAGTTCCATTTTCAACGAAGCTGGAGCCATCAGTGAACAGTTCCCAGTCGGGGTCCTCCAAAGGCTCATCTCTCAAGTCTTGTCGACTAGCGAATACCTGTTCAATGGTTTCCACACAATCATGTACCAGTTCTCCTTCATCCTGTTGAGCTTGGAGAAATTCTGCTGGATTAAGACAGTTAGTTGTTTTTAATTCGATGTCGTCTTATTCCCTCAACTGTGCCTGGTACTGTAACATGCGACTAGACGACAACCAATGCCCCCCTTTTTGTTCCAGTACTGCAATTACCATGTGGGGAATAAACACTTCAATTTTCTTTCCCAAAGTCAATTTCCTGGCCTCCTGTATCAGAATCACAGTGGCTGCCACAGCTCTTAAGCAGCTAGGCCATCCAGCACTCACGGCATCCAACTGTTTTGAGAAGTATCCCACTGGGCGTTTCCACGATCCCAGCTTTTGTGTGAGTACTCCCACTGCCAGTCGCTGCCTTTCATTAACATACAGTTGAAAATCCTTTGTGAGGTCCGGCAAACCTAGGGCAGGTGCTTCCCTCAATGCCTGTTTCAGTGCCTGGAATGCCCTTTCCTGGATTCTTCCCCACTTTAGCTCAGGGTCTTTTGCAGCTTCATAGAGGGGTTTGGCTTTCAGGCCGAAGTCTGGAATCCACAGCCGACACCACCCCACCATCCCTAGAAAAGATCTCAGTTCCTGATGATTTCGGGGCGTAGGAATGGCACAGATTGTTTGTATCCAGTTAGTACCCAACCTCCGGGTCCCCTGGGAGATTTCGCAACCCAAATATATGACTTTTTCTCTTACCAGTTAGGCTTTTTCTTTAGACACACGATATCCAGCTTGTCCCAGCATATTCAGCAGTCCGATGGTTAGGCGCAAGCACACCTCTTGCTCTACAGTAGCCAGGAAAATGTCATCAACATACTGCAATAATACATAAGAGAAAGGAGACTCCCATACCTGGCTGATTTTCCATTCCTCCAATTCTCGAGCCAACTGGTTCCCAAATATCGTAGGGGAGTTCTTGTAACCTTGAGGCAAACGACCCCAAGTCAGCTGTTTCTTCCGTCCTGTATCTGGGTCTTCCCACTCAAAGGCAAACAATTTTCTACTTTCAAATGCCAGAGGGATGCAGAAAAACGCGTCCTTTAAATCGATTACAGTGAACCACTGAAATTTTTCAGACACAGATGTTAGCAATGTATAAGGGTTAGTCACTACCGGATGGATATCCTTTGTGATATTATTAATTGCCCTTAAATCTTGAACCAGTCTATATTTTCCATTCGGTTTCCTCACCGGAAAGATTGGGGTATTGTATTCCGATTCACATTCTTGCAGAATTCCTAATGCCAAAAACTGAGTTATCATTGGGGCTACCCCTTTCCTAGCTTCCAGCTTCAGTGGGTACTGCTTTAATCTAACTGGACGGGCTCCTTCCTTCAACTCCACCACTACAGGTTGTGCAGCTTTTGACTTACCCGGAACTCCAGACTCGCAGACCCATGGTACTACTGCCTGCTCTATTTCTTCAGGTATACCTGCTGTTTCTACTTCTTTTATCACAAACAACTGAGATAGGTTTTCTTCTGGGATTTCCAATTTAACCCTTCCATTTTCAAAAATTATTCTCGCATTCACTCTTGACAATAAATCCCTTCCTAGCAATGATTCTGGACTTTTTGGCATGTACAAGAATTGATGGTCAAATTCCTTTCCCTCAAATTTTATATCTAATGGGCGTAAAAATGTCCTTTCCTCTATTTGTCCCATAACCCCCACCACCTGGATAGTAGTATCACTTAAGGGTCCCATTAGTGTATTTAAAGCAGAATGTGTAGCTCCAGTATCTATCCTAAATCGTCTGGGCTCCCCCCCCCCTCAATTATCACCTTCAAATCCTGGTCTAGTCAGCTGCTTTGATTTTGATTGTGGTAACTCCTTATCATAAAGGCTTGTGCGACCTTTTGTGGATTATTGCAGAAAGGATTTAGTCCTTGTCCCTTCTCATTCCCTTTCTTTTCTTAATTCATCATCCTTCCCTAACGGGGGTGCACTGGGGAGGGTCAACGCCGCTACTGGGGGGAACCAGCATTGAGACATCCTCTTCAGGTTCTGCAAATTTTACCGAGCACTCTTTGCACCTTTTCCATTCTTTACATCCCACACATTCATCATCCACAGATTTTAATACCATTATACCACATTCCTTCTGCCACTCAGGCTTTTCTTTCAAGTAATAAAACAAATCCAAATACGGTATCTCATCTCACTTGTCATTATCTTGTAAATAATGCATCAAAGGAGTAATGATATCAGGGTTCAAAGTACCATTCCTGGGCCACTGCATTCCTTCAGTCTCATACATAGGCCAAATATAATTACAGTAATCAATCAATTTCCTTTTACTCAGTTCCTGACCAAAAGTACCTTGTTTCCAATGCTGTAATAAACATCCTAGAGGCGAATCATCATTTATTTCTATATTAGTACTAGTTAATGCTTTAAACGTTTTAAATGGCATCATCATACACACACTCACTCTCACTCTTACACCACAATTCAATTACCAATAGTCCACTATAATCCACTATAATCCACTATTCTTGCCTTGCTCGTCACTGCGAGTGGCAAGTACTGGTCCTGTGCAGCTTTCGCCACGTCTGACGGCCAGTGCCTAGGCTCCCCAACCTTTAGACGTCTTTTGCCCAACCGTGCGAGGATCACTGCCTCGTCTTATTCGGCAGGCTTACCCAAACGAAAGAATAAAGCACCTTTTCGGGCTTACCTCTCACAGTCGTCCGTCAGGCGCGGGGTCGGGCACGGGTTGATGTCTCCCCAGAAATCACCTGGTGCCGGCGTGGAGTGGATCAGCTCGCGAACCGCCCCAGCAACCTCCGGAGTCCTGCCGCGGTCGCCAGAAAACTGTTGCCCGATATCCAAAGTGAAACACAAATCAACAAAGTTGATTTATGCCGGTGCTTTATTTTAGGGCCCGGGGACCTGAGGACTAGCATCCCAAGTCAGAATCCCGGAGACCCTCAGTTTACAATCAACTTTTATATTCCTGATTACTTCATAGTATACGTGTAAAACCCCACATCCCAAGTTACAATAGATACATACATCAAAATCAAATTACCTTCCTTGAAGTCATAAATCTCACATGGTTGCCTGCTCCAAGACTGTAGTGTAGCTCCTGTGGTCTAACTCCCACCACCAGATACCCATGGCTACGTTATACTTTAACTTAATCTCATGGAAACAGCTAACAGTTTCTACCTGTTTGTTCTTAGCTAAGCCTTAAGTCTCAGGAACCTCAGTACATTCCCATGGCACATTCCCAGAATTAGGGCCTACTTCTAATAGAGAAACCTTCAAGCCTTAGCATGACTACTACTACTTCACTATTTTATTTCTCCCAACCCCCCTTTGGTAACAGAGGGAGGGCTTGTACCTATGCCCCTTGCATGGGGCATTTGGGAGGAGGGACGGCTTGTTGGCAACACCTGACCTCCAATCAAGTTGCAAAAAAAGCAGTCTCCACCAATGGATGTCAAAAAAGAGTTGATAGGCAGACTTTGGGATGGGCTGGGGTTAACTGATGCAACACCAAAGATATAAAAGGTGCAGCAGCCATTTTGTGGGCAAGCACATGGCAGTTTAGTTCCATGCTCCCAGCGCTGTAAATTTTCCTTATTCAGTCCTTTGTTGTATTTTGTTATGGTTTAATAAACCTTTGAAAATTTTAAAAGTGAGCATTGTTTCTCACAGCTCTGAAGGTGGACATGCTGCTGGCCAAGGCTGGGCAAATTAGAGGTTGATAATTCCTCTGTGATGACATATTTAAGAAGAAAATCAAAACAAAGTGGGAGCAGTTTTAATTCCATCTAGAGAAGAGGAGGAGGTGAGAACATGTGAGGGAAACAACATGAAGAGACCAAGGTCAGTGCAGAAGGAGGGGGAAGAGGCGCTCCAAGCGCCAGAGCTGAGATTCCTCTGCAGGCCATGGTGATGACCATGGTGAATCAGGCTGTCCCCCTGCAGCCCATGGAGGTCCACAGGGGATGCAGAGATCCACCCACAGCCTGTGGGGGAGGTGCCCACACTGGAGCGGGCGGATGCCTGGAGGAGGCTGTGACCCAGTGGGAGACCCTGCTTCTAAGCTTGAGCTGCCTGCCCTTGGAGGACTGCACCCCATGGAAGAGTGACCCATATCGCAGCAGTTTTGGGATGACTGATGCTTGTGAGATTGGACCCATGCCAGAAAGGTTCATGGAGAACTGTCTCCTGTGGGAAGGGACCCCGCGATCTCACAGGAGAACATCTTCTCTCCCTGCACAGCTGAAGAAAACCTTGGGTGACAAACTGAACAAAACCCCCACTCCCTGTCTCCCTGTGCTGTTGGTGGGGAAGGAGGGAGGGGTTGGGGGAAAAAAGGTGTCGTTAAGGGCTTATTTTTACGTCTCATTTTCTTCCTCTGATTTTGTTAGTAATCAATTCACTTTGTACCTCTAAGCTGAGCCTGTTTTACCCTTGGAGTGTTTTCTCCTGGTCCTTATCTCAACTCATGACCCCTTTGTTAAATTTTCTCTCCTCTGCCCAGCTGTAACAGGGGAGGGTGAGTAAACAGCTTTTGTGGGTGCCTGGCTTTTGGCCACTGTCAAACCGTGACACTAGCAAAAGTAAAAAAAAAAATTAAAAAACCCCCACCTTTTTCAGGGTGTAATAAGCTTTGGGTTTGTTTTAAAGAGAAGTTACATCTTGGAAATATCAGTTCTTCAATGTGTCACTTCCAGAGTGAGGCACACTGACAAACCTCAGGAATATATCTCTCTTCTCTTTGAAATAGAAATATTTACTAGGGCAAGGCACACATCCTTTTATATCACAATGTGAGTATAGAAAAGCTATGGTGTCCAAAACCTGCTCACCCTTTCCTGAATCTGTTAATATCCAGATTTTATAGAGGAAAAACCTGAAGGGGTGTACTTTAGCAATCACACTGACTGCGTTGCATCAAACCATGATTCTTGCAGGGTAACAATTCCTCCTTCAAAGATGCTGGTATGTCTGGGTTATATGAAAACTGGCTGGCAAGCAAATGCTTCTGTAGTATATTGTGCAGCAAGAGTTCCAGCTGTGTGTAAGCTGAAAAAACGGTATTCTCCCAAACTTGGGTTCTGATTTACCGTGTAAGACTCTAGCACAGTTTTGGGTAAAGCTACATGGATTACTTTACCCTCATGCTTTACCTATTTTGATTACTTATTTTGAAATCAAGTCAACAATGTCTGCTTTCAGTTGGACAAAGCCTTAGATTCAGGAAAAAAGTATGCCAGGTTAACAGACAACAGAGTTTTCTGATAACAAAGGGAAAATGGACATGATCATTATTATTATTAATTTATTTGAACTATAGCTACATGTAGATAGAGCTAAAGCTAGCCTGTCATTTCTTTCTAGTGCAGCTAACAAGCAATTTGCAAGTTCTCATATTAAGCTATTTTGAGAATGAGAAGTTCCTTTAACACAAGTCTATTCTGAGGGTGAAAAACAAGTGCACCTGTAATAACAAGGGATTTGTCCCATGAGAATCAGTAAAAAAAAAAAGTAAACAATCCAAGAATAGATAGATTCAATGGACAAGTAAAATATCTTTTACTAACCAATAGAATAACTAACAAGAAAGCTATTAACCAATTAAAATTGCCCATGAAGCTTGTAAAAACTATAAAAGACAGCATGCTGCCATAATAAAGAGAGCCTTCTGAAGATTTTACTGTGCCACTCTGTGTGTCATGACCATCTCAACAGTGACAGATACAGATTGTATAGGCCAAAAGTAATTGACTGAATGACTGTTCTTGAAGGACATTAGTCCATTGAAGGCCAGGTAAATCACAACTGTGTCAGTTCAATTGGGAGACTCCAGGATGAGTGCTCAGTTTCTCTTTAAAAATTCTTCCATTAGAATGAAACTGAAGACTTGAGAGCAAAAATTCTTTACCAGAAAGTTGGTAATCTGATGCAGGATCCCTTAAGGATGGTTGCCTATACACATACAAAATTATACTACACCACAGAGGCTGTAAGAGAAGAACATGATTATTGGGGTTTTACTTGCAATATCCATGCCAAAGGCACATAATTAAAACACACTGCTTTATGGATCTGATTTCTCAACATAAAACAAATCCACACAGAGGCTATAGTTTTAAGATCTTGTTTTTATTAACTTTTGTCTCAGCATAAATCACAAAAATAGAACAAAGTAAATATCTGAAAACCAAGATAAACACTCTCACCTTTCTTACATATTTAAGGCACAGATCTGCATCAGTACAAGGTATTCTTAACTCAGTGCTGTAAAGATTATTATTCTGTGCTATATTTGTGCTTACATTACACTTAAATAGAGAAGCCAGGCAATTATTAAGACATATACTATGCATGCAGATATTTCTGCTGCTTTTTTCTGTCTGTGAGATTTGGGAAGCAATTCTTTATTAAGCTTTACACTAAGAGTTGAGCTATTTTTTTCAGTTATGGTGTGGGAAATTAACGTACAAATTTACAAAAACAAAGCAAATAAAGCACAGCTTCTGCAACATGATTTTGTTTTAAAACTCACCATCTTTAGCATATAATCTGTGTCCCAGTTTAATCTGAAAAGAAATGTTTCATATTATATAAGACTAAGCCACCTGCCCTGATAGTAGGGGATGCATTCTTTCGTGTTATTCTAAGACAGGATCAGTTTTAGTACCATGAAGTGCTTTACCAGCTAGGTGGTGGGTTTTCTGGTTGGTTGGTTGGTTGGTGGTTTTTTATGGGGAAAAAATCCTCAAACCAACCAAACAACAAAAAAACCCCCAAAATCCAAACAAAAAACCCCAATCAAAACCATACCCAAAAGAACAAACACTAAAACCAAGAGGAAATTGTTTCCATGACATTAGCTTTTATGAAAACTTAAAAATAGTCACAGTGTTTGAAAACAATGTAAACTGGCAGCATACAGCTTTATTATACCACTAATGAGCTTCTCAGGGAGAAATGAGGCCAAAGTAACTGACAGTTGTCTTAGAATGATTCTAGTAAAGTTAGCATACTCTGTAAACTTGGGCTGACTTAGTCCTTCTATCTCAATCATCTACTGCCATGAATTTTTCAAGTCCAGAATCCCATCACTGATATTTCCAGCTGATAAAATTTTAGAAAATATTCTGTTATAAACAAGCAAGTTTTTCACAACAGCTGCTACTAGTAGCAACCATACAGGGAACAGTATTATAACACTAAAATGGATTAGTGTATCAAATAAAATTACTTTATTTATAGGGTTTATTTATATGGTTTAACTCACCTAGTGAAGTAGGTCTTTTAATTAACCAAAGGACTGTAACATGCATTTGCATCCCTCACAAAGTACAACTAATGACTGTTTTTAATACAAAAACATCTTTAGATAGTATGAAGTGAAACAATTTATGAAAACATAAACATTGTTAACATTTATATTCAAACAGTTAAGTTCCATGTCTATGATCACTTTTGTCAAATTTTGTCCAAAAATTACCATTCTGAAGAACTTCATCAGGAGTAGCATTCCAAGATTGAAGAAAATAAGATATGGCAGGAGAAAAGATTAAAAAAGCAAGACACTAGCAAGGACTAATAAGGCCTGATTTTTGGAAATGCATTTTGTTTTAAGGATACACCTGTTTAATAACCAAAATTTTGAAAAACTCAAAAATGTAGTGAGACTGAAGCTACTTTGCCTTCTTGGGGGGGGGAAAAAGTATTGATGATGAGTTAACTGGATCATTTAAACAAAATACTCTAGAAACAAAATCTTTCCCTGTTACCCATTAGGCTGGTCAAAAAAAAACAAAAACCAAAACATTAGGCAGATCAAGAGCAACCAGACCCTTTATCACACATTGGGAAAATATTCTGAAACTCACCTTTTTAATAGCAACAATTTGGTTGGTGTTCTTACCCATTACTTTATACACAGTGAGAGGAGATAAACAAAGAATTTTGCATTTTTGCCTAGTTTTGTAGTTTGTTTCTACTTGATTTTGTAATTTGCCTAAACTTTGTATTTTTCATTTTATAGTCTAATTTTACTTTGTAACCAGCATTCATAGCTTTGTTTTAACTGCTATTTAGACCATTAACTTGTAGTAGAACATTGATAACAAGAGGCTGAGAAAATGAGCAAAACTTGCCAGCTGTGGCTTGATTACAATGACCTAAGACCTTCAGAACACTAAATAAGTAGAAACCTGTCCTGATGAAAGAGTTCTGGGTCTCACTTGGCTGGGGCTAATTGCATGAATCCTGCAGTACCAAGATAAAGGGGTGATAAGTCAGCATGACAGTTCAAACGGAGGACATAATGAGAAAGACAAGGAAATCATATAAAATCGAAGTAAGCGGCCCAAGAACCCCAGAAAAAGCACTGCAGTTCTGAATATCAGACAGTAGATGACAATCTTGCTCCTCAGGTGACATACAGGTTACGTAACAAGTGGAGAGGATTTTGGGAGTGGTTTGGGAAGTCATTTGAATGTTAGAATGTATATAAACCCGAGGGAACAATGCCAAAGCAGATGCGTTCATGGAGGGACACCCCGAACACGATCCCTGATATCAAATCAAGGAATGCTTTCTTAACACTGTCTCACTGTTAGGTGATTTTCTTTGAATAAACTATAGCAAACTAAGGAGAGGCTCGAGACTACAGGGGCATGCTAGTGTAACCTCTGTGGAGGCTTGGACGTGTTCATCTCTTATAAATACATATTATAAAATTGGCTTTTCGCAAATATTTAAAGGAGTGCTATATGTATAATGTTAAAGTAACTTTGCTATAAAGATCATTTTTATTTCTGCTATTAACTGAACTTAGACACAGTAGTAAAAATAGTTGATATAGATATGCTTGTAATTGAACTGCCTGCTTGGTTGGGATAATATCCAATGAACATATGATGAAGACCCCTGCTACTGATATGCCAACTATCAGCACTTGCCGTCTGAAGAAAGTATGGACCAAAACCCAAGCTGGAGGTGATAAAAAGAACTGACTAAAACCACAGCCAAGAAATGTGCATGCTCTAAAAAGGCGGACCCTGTTGGAACCCTGGAGGAGCCATGCTAAACAGTTCTTGGAACATGTAAACTGGTTTGTGGAAAAGTTTGAATATGCATAATTGTTTATGAATATGCAATATGATGATGCAATAGAAAAGGTATATAAAGGATGTCTCTGAAATAGCAGGTGTGCTCTTGGCTGAATGCCAAGCACCCGGCCATTAAATACTGCTTTATTGTCTTTATCTCCTATTGTCCTTTATTAAACTTTTAAATTTTACCAGGAGAGTGAACCTCGTTTTTCACACATCTCAGACACAGCTGTCAAGTCACGGAAAGCAGCTCCTCGGGCTGGAAAGGTGTCAGTGCCAGGGCCTTCCCTCAGGAGGAGGCTATGAAAGCCTGATGTCAGGACAGTGGTGGGCGATCAATCTGCCTCCCCCAGCTGCCTCCCCCGCAAAAGGCCGACCCTTTCACCTTATAATCACAGTATCGCCCCACCTCACAACAGGGCCCCATCATTGCGTGCGGAAGGTGAGACAGGTCTGGGCCAGTCCACAGACCAGGCAGAGGCAGCCAATGCCAGTGTCACTGCAGGGAGCCCCAGGACCATGGGGCTCCCCTCCATGACAGCCCTACCCAAGTTTCAAGAGGGCCATCACAAGAGCCCCTTGACCATCTATGAAGAAGCGGCTGGGACCAGCCAACCCCTCAGAGGTAAAAGGAATGAGAGGAATGTGTCTTTACAAGCAAACTGTGGGCCTGCTGGTAGATAAAGCCAGATATTGATAGGTGAAAGAAGGAATGGGTGGAACCATAAATTCCCGGACTTAGGGAAAAAGAACAGAGCTACTAAGAAAAAGGAAGTCTGTATTAGGCAATGCGGGAAGTCTGTACCTCTCAAGTACATGCCCCATGGCCTCTCCTTTTATTCTAATGAAGTTGCAGGACTCCTCTGTCTCCTTTTTGGATGTAAACCTCTGACATTGTGGATTAATTTTCCTGACTGAGGGGACCCCCGGCACTGTGTGGGCCAGGGGGAGCTAAGGAGCTCTGCATATATGAACCTGTCCCTCCTAAAGAAGTCAAGTTTCTCGTCTTACTTGGCACACACTCATACATTCATTGCTGCCAGGGCAGGAGAATAGGGGAAAGACAGAGGAGTGGAGAGTTTGTCAGTGCCACCACACTCCTCACCACCCCACCTACTGCGCACGCAGCTTCACACTAGCAGCTCACGAGAACTGCCTGCAATTATCCCCAGCTCCTGGTAACTCGGAGATGCGAAGGAGAAGAGGGGTGATGAAGCAATCAGTACCGTTCTCTCTAGTGCTGGAGTAGACTGGGGAGGGGAACGTGCAGCTGCTCTTCCATGCCATAGGTTACAGAACGATGTGGCCCCTTGGCTGAAAGCTGCGTGACTGAAGGCTAAAGCCAAGGCCATTGACTGTACCAGCCTGAGATGCACAGGTAGACCATAGCTCACTTTGGTTTGCCACATGAAAGAAAGGCTTTAGTTATGGACTAGGCATATTAAAAACTATGCAAATTAAGCCTAGAGATCAGGTATATTGTGGACATGAAGCTGGAATTAGACCCAAAGGGCTCTCTTCTGAAACAGCTAATAATTTAAATATTCACTATTTCTATATTTATTTTCCCAACCTCAATCTGATATTCAGGTGCAAAACTAATAAAAAAAATCCCAGTCTTAATATTTGAGAATACTTGTGTCCCTTTTCTGCCCATAAAATCAACCCTGATGAGACATTTGAATATTTTTAAATAGAAAATTCAGTTCTATCAGAGAGTTTACAAATGGCTAATTAGAAAAATACATCAAATGCTAGTTAGATTTTCAGTTGATGGCTTTCTCAATAACAAATTAATATATAGTGTGTGGTGTCAACCTTCTCACCCTTCATATGGGTTTTTATTAAAGCCATTAGTATATAACTGTTGCATTTTTCCCAACCTGGAAATGAAACTTGAGATAATTTTAGGAAGGAGGTAATATAAGAGCGGATCTTTATTTGAAGGCCTTCAGGAGAAGTTATGGAAAGATGTCCACAAAAGCCCACCCACACAGGGTGAATACAGTTTTATAGGTTTTAGGAAATTAGCCTAATTGATAAAAAGCACCAATTAGGAGGACAAGTGGTGATGCAATTTCCCCCCAGGTCAAGCCCCTTCTCTGGAGCCCCCCCCTTGGAACTAGCTGTACTTTGTCCATGAAATGTATTTTGAAGAGTTGTTCTTGGCCTTGGTTCCCAAGAAGAACCAAGATAGCATTGGGGCCCTGCACCTCCCAGGGCTTGGAGCTCTGGAATTTGTTTTGTCTTTCTGCCTAGGGGAAGGCCATGGAAAAGTACTGGGAAAACGAGTCACTAATACAAATAGGCTACAAAGCTACAAATATATATGAGAGGAATACAGAGAACATATTAAAGAAAAAAAAAGACAAAACCCAAACCAGAATCACAATCATAATGTTAAGGAAATGCCTTTATTGTGAATATATTTCATTCTTCAACAGTGGCAAATAATCTTCCATACTTATTCTGGACCTCCACGCTGTAAAATAAAAGCATATAGTTAAATGTATTCCACTAAAAGAATGGAAAATGGAGATGAAATCTTTTACACTCTTCTAGATTAACAAATACAGTTTTAGTTTTAATTTTTGATTTAGACATTGGCTTTTAACCTGTATAGGAACATGCAGAGAGTGTCAAAGTATCAGCATCTACCCATAAGAACTCCATTTTTTCAGGGGAGAATACAAAAAGATCAATACCTGCAACCTATATTTATAGCTTCTTCCAGTTCTCCCACTCTGAAGAAACATGACTTACTTTAGAAAGGTCTGATAAACACAGCAGTAGTAAACAGAAGTTTTAGAATTATTTTCACTGGCCAAATTCCAAAGCAAAAACAAACCCAAGGTCAGCCATTACAATCTTTATGAGAAATCAGAAAGGTACTCAATTCATTATTTTGCTAATAAAATTATTTTACAATTTACCTCACCATTAGAAAATTTATGCTAGAGGTCAAGGAGCGTATTACTATGCAAAATGATTAATTTTATTTCTAATTATAACACCGTACTGATATACATGAAGGAAAACTGATTTCCTGTATTAATACGATCACACTGTAGGTGTCCTTATAATTTAACAAAGCTGTGTCTTTTCATTTCAAACTCACAACTGTCTCTCCACTTCTTCATATTTTGTGCATTCTCCCTTTTTAAGCATCGGGTGTTTACAAATGAAAATTGTTACAGAAAAAAAGTAGGTTTTTCTTGCCTTTTATGTACAATGGCATATTTGCAAATATTGCAGAAAATATTTATATCAAGTTTAATAAAATGTTTCTACTACTAGAAATACAAGTGGTAACTTACTAATACATAACTTATAAAAACTTGCTCAAAGAATATTTTGGACTTCAGTCACCTGGTAATAGTCTTTGCTGGTCTAAGAACAGACTCTTGTGCTCCTGTACAATTTATTCAAATTACACATTAAACAACTGTTACACAACAGATAGTGACTGTGATTAATGTAGGCTATGACTATCACAAGCTGTCTGTATGTCTGTATCTCTAATTAGTGATACCACAAGCTACTAATTAGTGAGAGTTGGGTACCTTGTGTATTAAGATTTTGCAGTTTGGGTACTGTGCATCAAAGCGGTGAAAATTCCGAGTATACACTTGCCAAGAGTTACAATGTAATATTGTATTTTAAACTTGGAAGGAGGTGTAGAAATAAGATAAATACTAGGTAAATACAGACAATACACAACAATAAATGAAACTTACTTGAATATATTCAATCTCTTCATCTGACATTAGTTTTCGTCTGTATTTCTGAAGTAAGGTTCTTGTTAATTCAGAAGTGTCTGGTATACCTTGTACTCTACTAACAGGTGAAATATTTTGAAATCCTGGTGATCTGCCTCCTACAGACTCCTGTGCTTTTGAAGCACCAAGAGATGGCATACTTGTTTGTAGAGATTCCAGTACTGAAATCCAGATTGCAAAACTATTACAGAAATATAACAAGACTGTAAAATTAATTAGTGAGCAGCCAATAAAAGTTACCAGTTATTGACAACGTTCTTCATTATAAAAAATACTTAAAAGAACTAAAATAGTTAAAAGATACTCTACTTCTCACAAGCTGTTTTTATTGTTGTTAAATATACCAATAACACAGTGAAAAAATTCTGAAAGTAAAATAAAGCATATTTGAGTGACAGAAATACTGATGTGGAAACAGAAGATACATCAACATAGATCCTAACAAAGGCTTTTTCACTGGGAAGCTGTACTTGCAGAAGCAGCATGAAGTATTAAATGTGTGTGTGGAGGGGATTATGTAGAAAAATAAATAACTAACATCCAACTAAGATGATGCTTTTTGTTTACTGCAACTGTAAAGACAAACAAATGAAAAAGAGGTAGAGCCTTAGAGAAAGAAAAAGCTCACAACTATGGCATACCACAACATGTAATAGAATGCTGTACCCATTCTTAATATTACAAAATGGCATCAAGACAGTAAGGTCCCAAACAGAGCAAGGAGGAAGACCACCCATCAGAAGAAGCAGAATCTGAATAGGGGGCATGCCATTAAACTGAAATTTTAAAATTTAAGAGCAGAAGGCAAAGGGAACAGAAGATGAAAACAGAAGAAAACAACACACAGATGATAATAGCTTTGGCTAGTAATGACTATAAAGTATTTTTAAGAAGTAACATACCTTATATATGAAAAAAAAGAAAGTTTCTCCAAATTTGTTTTATATACCACATAAACATTTAGATTTGCCTAAGATTTTATTCTATTATATTTTTTAAAATCTGAAGTGCATTTGTAATAGAAGCATTTGCCAATCAAAAACCTGAAGTCAAGACTAAAAAATACCTGACCTAATACTGCTGTTGCTTAAGCTCAGATACAGTCCCTACTATAGTTTTCCCTTCCCTGTTTGAGACCATCATGTTGCAGTAGTAATATGATAATGGAATTTGGCTGGCCTTTAAAGCACTCACATCCCTAAAAGTATAGTCTTGATCTTCAGAGCTCTGTGTAGCTATGTAGAAGCAACATTATGGTGTGGTGAAACAGTTTATTGCTACAGCATTCAAGCAAAGTGTCCATAGTCACCCTAGGACACAAAGTGAAGTAGATTGCAATTTATTAGTGAGGCAGCAGAAATTGAATAATGTAGAAAGGTCTAACATACTTAAAATATACAGCCACAAAAATCTTGTCATGCAAAGATAAGCATAAGCTAAGTAACATGTTTTTAAGCCTTTGAGAAAGCAATTCACTGGCATGAAAGGTGGTGCAATTGGCTGAACTGGGCACAACATACAAAATTCTGACTGAAAGTTATCGCAGAATATAGTTCCTGAAGAATTCACAGGTAAGTCAGAAGTGGCACTGATGTTCATTGTAGATACTTTGCAGTGTTAATGGATAAACTAAACTTAAAGCTAAATCCTAAATATGCTGTGGCAAATACATAGTATGGTATCATTTCTAAACAAGTGAGAATAACAACAGAGCTTCTTAAAATATCTACTACTTTAGTTTCAAATGGTTTATTGACGCAAAAGGAATATTAGAACAACATATAGCTCATTAATTTTGATGTTCTAAATGTGACAGTATTGAGGTTCCTATAAACATAGCTATAGGTGTAAAAATTAATGCCAAAGATTGCAATGAAGTTAATTTCTTTCTCAGCATTAATTATTAGCACAAAGAAACACTTCTTAAAATGTACAGTGGAATGGCTCTTAGCCATAAATCAGGGTTTTAAATACCACCATCACATACTCCAATTAGGAAAAGAAAGAATGAGGAAAATGCAACATCATTTTCTGCAGAGATCACCAAATACCTAAGGCTGTTTCAAATTCACTTGGATACTATCACTTCAGGCAAATATTAGTATTTTCAAAAATGTGACTTCTTATATAAGTAGAAAAAAACCACTAGAAATCCATGTGAATCTGCCTTGACCAAAAAATAAAGGCATGCATGTATTATTTATATTCCTGCAGTTGTATAGTCTGAAAAGGAAGCCTTCAAACTAAAACAATGATGATTCAGAAACCCTGCTCAAAATCAGTTGAGTTGCATAGTCAAAGCAGAAAAATTGTGTGCTGATTCTTATATACAACAGTTTATGCAAAGAAATATGGCATAAGTTGTATCTATAGATGAAATACTTACTTTTAGGTCTGGGACTACTTTTTCTGTCTGGGAACTTTATTAAGGGAGTATGTGACTTGACTACCTAGAACAAGACAATGTAGTAGGAGAAGCAGGGAGAATAAAATATGTTTCTAGACAAACATTAACTTTACAATAATAAATTGGAACGTACAACAAATTAAACAATCACTTCTATACTGCTGCTTTCTGCACCAGCACTGTGATAAAATAGTACTTGAATTTTATTTTTACCCAAGGAGAAATTTCACCTTTAAAGGCACTACCCCACCCTAGTGTTCAGAATAGGAATAAGCATTCTCTTCCTTTTCTCACAGCAATCAGTGTGTGTGCAGAAATAGCTACTACAGTAGCAAAAATGGAATGATGAAGTTTTAGCATGTGAAATTGCTAGCAGTGCTCTCTACCTGTATATATTTGTTCAGCTGGCTGGCTGGGATTGACTAGTTCCATTAAGAAAAAAACCCCTATAAATTATAACGTCTGGCATTCAAAGCCACTGTGCTTATTTTTTAAATATGTCTTTTCAAGAAAACTCTATGTTTTACTGATTAGGGACCTCTCCTATTGAAGAGCGACCGAACAGGGGCAGCCTGCAGACTGCTCAGTAACATCCTTTGGTACCAGAACCAGGCACAGGAATCAAATGACCGGCGTCACCGGGCCGGCCCCGCCGCATGCTTCTTCCCCTGCGCCAAGGACATCAGCCTCTCCAGTGGCGCCTCGGGCCTCGGCCACCTCAGGCCCCGGAGGCCGCGCGCGAAGCGAAGCCTGCCACCCACGCCAGGTTCTAGGCCCCAGACTCCCGACCCCAGCCGCCCCCCGGTCCACAGGCCGCGCACCGCTACCTTTACGACTCTAGTGGCAGCCGCCATCTTACTGTCCATGGTGACGCCACATCCCAGCGCCTGAGGAGCAATACCAAGCCACGCCCACTATGAGCGGGGCCCAGAGAAGGGGCTGTTTGAGGCAGTGCCAAAATACAAATAAAATAAAGGGGTAACACATTAAAATTTAAAAATCGCTTCAAGTAGCTCTGCATTTTATTTGAATTCGATCAAGACACAGCCAATCCACATTTTAAAAGCTGACCCTCACTTGTAAAGAGTGCCGATGTTTTAATTTAACATATTACCTTGGTGAGTTGACCCTGGCTAGGCATCAGATGCCAGCCAAGCTGCCTTATCCCTTCCCCTCCTCAGAAGAACAAGGGGGAGAAAAAGACGAATAAAGGCTCATGGGTTGAGATAAGGACAGGGAGATCACTCAGCACTTACCATCACAGGCAAAACAGACTAATTTGGTTCTCAGTTGATATCTTCCTGATTACTGATACTTCTTTTTTATTCTCCACAGAGCACTTTCAGTTTGATTTCCAATTATTTCGATTAATGCTGAAATATTCACAATTGCTTTTTCCAGTTCACTAACTCCTAACCAGGGGATAAACCATCTGGCAAAGGAATGGAAAGCTGTGGATCTCTTTATCAAAGGATTGCTAATTCTTTTATTCATTTTAGATCAGCCTTCAAATTCTTGGTAACTAATATTTGGGATTACGGCTCCTAAAGTGCAAGTACTCTTGTCACCTAAAATCGGGAATAAAACTCTCTAACACTAACTTCAGTATTAGAAAGCAGCATCACCTCTATTTATGATGCCAGGCATGATGGGGATATTTCCAGCTAACCCATGCACCACAACTCACTAACAAACTGGTTTAAATCTATGTAACTTATACATATTCATTACATATCTTGAAATTCACACATAGATGCTAAACATCCCTGCAAATTCTTTCACATATTTAAATCACTTCTCAGATCCTTTTTACATTAGAGTAGGGGTCTTTTGAGGATCTCTGGTGGTCATTTGGGGAACATCACATTCCTCAAATTACCCTTTTTTGGTCACAAGCCTCCAAAAAAAGTTTATTATCTTTGAATGCATCCCAGTGATGTGGTCTGGCCAAGATATACCTTCTTATCAGTGTTGCTCAGGCCCACAGTCTTTAGGGCTAAGATAACCACTTCCACACATTAATATAGGACTAAGCACTGTCACTTAAAGCTAAATGAAGTCACAAGATTTAAACACTATTTCTTACAATTAAAGATTTTCCCAAAACCCTTCCAGTTCCAAGATAAAGACTTTTCACATAACAATTAACCTGAGCAGCCCCAGGCCTGTGTAGTGCTGCACCAATCCCTTGGCCATAGGATAAACTCAACCAGCTCATGGTAACAGAGGAGCCCACAACCAGCTTAAAATTGATACTGGTGATTTTGCCACTTGCATTACCTTGCCTTTATCTAAAAGTGCAGCACAAAGTTATCATGAAAACATAATTTCTTGTTTGCTTTTAAGAAAACCTGATCACACTACAGTTCATATGGTTTCCTACAAAAGAGGTGTTGATGCAACCTACTTTGTCTAGTCCTTTTTGGGGGATTACATCTGTTTATACATGTGCTAGGGTAAGGTGATATCTCCAGATCCCACTCCTGATCTTTTTCTTCTTGATCTATATTAAATGAGGTACTTACCCACAATGTTGCCTATTTTATATGTGGGGATTTGAACTCTAATTAAATGTATTTCTTTTCCCGAATGTTCAGGCATGTGAGCACATATCCAACAATCACTCAGATTAGCTCTTTGTTCCTTCCTACATCAATTTCAGGTGGAGACTGAAACTCTATTGGTTTTCCAGACCTGATCTCAGTGGTATAGTTAAACTTAGCCCACTTAACAAGAAAAATCAGAGTTAAAACTTCATACTACTTTGAATAGAAACATACAAAATTTTATCCAAATGGAAATACAAACACCAGTGTAAAATAACTCCGATCACATGTGTTGTGCTTTGACACTGACCAAACACCAGGCACCCGTGAAAGCTCCTCGCCCACCCTCCCCTGCCACAGCTGGGCAGAGAAAAAAATTAAACAAAGCATTCATGAGTTAAGGACTGTGAGAAAACACTCCAAGGGCAAAACAGGTTCAACTTAGAAGTACAAAGTGCATTTATTACTAACAGTCAGAGGAGGATAATGAGAAGTAAAACAAGCACTTAAAACCATTTTTTTTCCCCCAAACCCTCCCTCCTTCCCACCAACAGCACAGGGAAACAGGGCATGAGGGTTTTGGTCAGTTCATCACCCAAGATCATCTTCCACTGCTCCGGGAGAGGAGTCCGTCCTCTGTGAGACCGTGGGGTTGCTTCCCACAGGAGAGAGTTCTCCACGAACTTCTCCAGTGTGGTTTGAATCTCACGAACAGTAGTCCTCCCAAAACTGCTGCAACATGAGTCCCTCCTACGGGCAAACAGTCCTCCCAAAACTGCTGTGGCGTGGGTCACTTTTCCACAGGCTGCAGTCCTCCAAGGACAGGCTGCTCCAGCTTGGAAGCAGGGGTCTCCTCTCTCCATCGGGTCTCCCACTGGATCACAGCCTCCTCCAGGCATCCACCTGTGGCTGTGGGTGGATCTCTGCATCCCCTGTGGACCTCCATGGGCTGCAGGGGGACAGCCTGCTTCACCATGGTCATCACCATGGCCTGCAAAGGAATCTCGACTCTGGCACCTGGAGCACCTCCTCCCCCTTCTTTCCTCACTGACCTTGGTCTCTCCATGTTGTTTCCCTCACATGTTCTCTCCTCCTCCTCCTCTTCTTCTCTGGCTAGGAAAAAAAACTGCACCCCACTTTGCTTTGATTTTCTTCTTAAATATGTTATCACAGAGGCATTGCCATCATCTCTAATTGGCCCAGCCTTGGACAGTGGCATGTCAATCTTTAGAGCCATCAGGGATTGACTCTGCTGGACATGGTGGAAGCTTCTAGCAACTTCTCACAGAAGCCACCACTCTGGCACCCCAGTATCAAAAATCAGGCTGTGCAAAACCAACACAACATGTTATTTCCCAGTAACTCACAAAGTCCTCCCACGTACAGTTCATGTGGGATCTTAATAAACTTTAATCGTAGAGGTCCAGTTGATTTACTTTCCATTCAGACTTTGGTGCTGCTTCAAGTCTGCTGTAATGAATCCATGGATGGATTCTGTCAAGCTTGGTTTCTGTATGAGTGGTTAACAAAACTTGAAATGGTCCTTTCCACCTTTCCGTTAAAAATTCATCATTCCAGGTTAGAAGATACACCCAATCTCCTGGTTGAAAGGGATGCACTTGGACATCCAAGGTAACAGGTGATGCTAAAACAATAAATCTATGCAAAGATGAGAGTTTTTTTCCCCAAAGATATTACATACTCCCACAAATTGTGGTTCCCTGTTATGTGACTTTCCTGGGTATAATTACAGCCTGATATGATCTCCCATAGAGTATTTCATATGGGCTTACCTTTTCACTAGAGCTTGGATGAATTCTAATTCTCAGCAATGCCAGGGGAAGAGCCTGTGGCCACTTAAGTGATGCTTCCTGAAAAATTTTACTCATTTGCCTCTTTATGCTCTGATTCATTCTCTCAACCTTCCCACTAGATTGTGGTCTCCATGGAATATGTATGTCCCACCTTATTCGTAATGTTTTGGACAAAGTTTGTACAATTTCAGCTTCAAACTGGGGTCCTCTGTCTGATGACATTCCTAATGAGACCCCAAATCTGGGTATTATTTCTTTTAACAATATTTTAGTTGCCTCTTTAGCTTTGTTGGTGTGACAGGGGAAAGCTTCAGGCCAACCTGAAATGGTATCCACTAACACCAGTAAATATCTATATCCCTCCTGTCAAGGCAATACAGAGAAATCTATTTGCCAGTAATCTCCTGGACAATTTCCTTTCTTTGCAATTCTTGGAGGTGGTCATTTACTATTTTGTAGGAGTTATTACCAAGATGCCTTTTTCAGCTTTTGGCATTTTATATTTCCTTCGGACAATTCCAGTGCCTTCTGTAAAACAGTAAGTTCAGCCTTCTGTACAAAAGCAGGCAAGGGGCAAGCTTTTACAACCTTTGAGTTACCAGAGTATTTGGATTTGTTATGGGAACATCCTTTAAATCCTCTCTGTTAGAGTAATCTTGTTCACTGGTTTGTAAAGTCATGCTGTAATTCCTCTCCTGTTTTCTGAGGTTCTAAAAACATACATGGATTAAGTCCAGAAGTTACTTTGAGTTCAACACTGTCTTGTTCCAAAAGAACTTGATATTTTAGCATTCTGCTAGCAGACAAGCAATGATTTATTTTCATTTTTGTTCTAAAACAGTTGTAAGCATGTGTAGCACATAGACAGTGATCTTTTGTCCCAGAGTCAATTTTTTTAGCTTCTTGAATCAACAGAACTGTAGCTGCCACTGCCCTAAGGCATGCAGGCCAGCCTTTACTGACATTGTCCAATTGTTTGGAAAAGTATCCCACAGCTTGTTTCCATGACCCTAACTTTTGGGTCAACACCCCCAGGACTAAATGAAGCCTCTCATGTAAAAAGAGCTCAAAGGGTTTCATTAAGTCCAGCAATCCCAATGCTGGTGCAGACATCAAAGCTTTCTTTAAAGTGTTAAAAGGAGACTTACAGTCAGGATTACAGTGTAATACTGTTACCAAAAATTCGGTAAAAATAAAAAAATTCCTTAACACCAATGTAACATTAAGAAGTAGGCATTCTTTATTCGGCTGTATGCACGAGGGGATATCTCCTCTGAAATACTGTGCATGCTGAGTACAGAAAAACTCCTGCTTCTATACTATATTTTGCATACATATTCTTTGATTTTCCCAGAATAAACATACATATAATAATTTCCCCAAAATCATTACCATATGTTCCCTCCCCTTTACACGTGTTTTTCTGTCCTGGGGGTCTCTTTGGTGGGTCCTGGTGGTCAGCCACTCCAAAGTCATACCTGACTGCCCAGTGAACTGGTAAAAGTTGGCACAACTGGGCTGGTTGCTTTCCAATTCTCCTTCTTACACAATGGGCATTATGGAGTTCCATAGGTCAGTGGTTTTGGAAGAATAAGCATTGTGTTAGCCCACCAGGTGCAGAAAATTTTTCATCTGGCAATATTCCACCCCCCCCTTTGAGACTTGTGAAGTTTGTCTTCCCTTCAAGCCTTCATAAGCCTCACTTTGCTTTTTTTACTAACATCATATAAGTTCCTCATGTTGCATTAGCAATCATGTTTTTTATGCAGCTTAAAGCAAGTATCATAATCACAATTATTGCTATGATCACAATTATACTTTGTAAAAGTGAGGCCAACTGACCAGTCAGAGAAAATCCAAATCCTTTCAATATTTTGTTTAATCAGTTACTTTCTAATTCTGCCCTTAATTCTCTGCTAGATGCAGCAACTGATTTTATCCTCTCTATCTGATCATCCAATTTAGCAGTCATATTTGGAATGTGCACACAACAAGTATTGTTGTTTAAATTCAAATAACCACATACTCCATGTTCTTGTAACAGCAATAGGTCTAAGGCCAATCTGTTTTGTAAGGTCATTTTAGTCATGGCTTGCAATTGTTCTTTTATTTCAGTAAACCCCAATTGAATTGCATTTGCTAAAGTTTCCATTTGTAGAGTCAAATTGTGTATGGCCAGCCTATTCCTGAAGGTGGATATTTGCAGAGTAAAGATGGATTCTAAAATCCATCCCACTATGGTTCCTGTTACTGGGGTATGAGGAGTCCTCCCGAGGAGGCTGAAATCTGATCTTACTCTCCTTGTGTTATCTCCTCCCTTGACCCAAACCCTAAGACTCCTCCCCTGCAATACCCTATAAAACCCCACGACCCTGCCCCTGTGGTCTCTTGGTCTTCTCCTCCCTCCCCGGCTCGGGGGAGGGGGGGGTGTGTGGGGGTGGGGGGGAATAAAAATGGATTTTCGAGCTTAACTGAGACTTGTCCTGTCTGTTTCCCTGCCAGGGGCTGTAACCTCCCTGGAAACGATGATCACTGTTGCCTCACACTGCAACAGGGGTGTTTCCACGTTTCATCATGTTTAACTTTTCCCCATAGTCAGGTTCCCAATGGTGACTCCTTCCACAAGGGACATAATGTTAGTACTCCCACTGTCCATTGTAGTCTTGATTCTCCCAAGGGCAAATGTGTGGTCCAAATTCCATTACTTCCCATGCATACTGTGGATCCTAATGATTTTACCATGTCCTGCTGACAGTGTCTCCAAGCCTCATTGTTTATTAGGTGAGACCAGGTGTCATTAAGAAAGGTAGAATAATTTATACAAGTACATCCCAATCTTAGAACCTGTGCCACAGTCATGAGCCACTGTACCTCAGGATTCCTACTAGTACAAGTGAATATTTGAGTGCAATTCCACTTTTCCTTTGCCCTTGTATCTTTTTGCCTTCACCTTATTAAATCAGAATATTTTATACTAACCTATAAGGGGTCCTCTGGGAGGCCTGGACTCCCTTCCCAGTCTAGACACCACTGAACTGACTGAATATATTCCCATTGTCCTGTTTGAGGGCTATTCCATATTTCTGGTATTTGACATCCCCAATGGGTATTAGTGCAATGTCAGCCAATAGAAAATTCCTGAGGTTATTTCCAGATCTGGTTTTGAGATATTACAATTCTCAACAGTATCATTCTTACATGTCCCTAGTAAGGAATATTCTTCCATCTCTGTCCAATTGGCATGGGTGCTATTTCCTTCTCACACATGTTCCCAAATTTTTGTCAAATTTCTGACTAAAGCTCCCCACAGAACTGGATTTTCTGCAGAGGCTGGTGTTGACAAACAAGCTGTTATATAGGTTTGTCCCAATTTGAGACAAATTTAGGAGGAAACATCCTGAAAGGTTGTCTCCTCTAAAGAAGAGTAGATTTTAGCAATCCCTCCCCCATGGGTTCCCACAGGTTTGAAAGGAATTCCCTTGGAGAAAGTGAAAAAACCCTGTTTATTTAACAAGCAAGTTGCTCACAGGCATGAAAAAAGAATGAGCAATGTTAAATAATAAAACCTCTCGCTGCTTTAAAGAGATTTAGAGTCCTTTCTGTAGGTGTGGCTCAGTTCTCTCCTGATCCAGAGCTGGCCTCCAGGCTGGGCCGCAGCTCAGCATGATGGGGGGGGGGGGTGTGATGTTCTGGTGTTTCAGACCAGAAAAAAGCTGAACAGGTCCAGAAGAACAAGCCACAGTCCCAGGATAACTCGTCTCAGCTAACAAACGAGAAGCTAGTTTAAAAAGCAAGGAAAAGCTCCATGTTTCTCTCTGGAGAAAGAAAACTGAGAGCTGGGAAAAAAAACCAAGTGGCTTATGTCTGTTTTTAACACAGGTACAGAAAGAATTCCACCGTTTCCCACCTCCTCTCTTGGATCCAACTTAAAGGCATAGGGCTCGTATCTGGCAGAAAGCAGACAATAGGGGATACAGGACCATACAGTCACTCCAGGACATGGTTACATTCTGTAATTTGTCAAAATCTTGCACTAGCTTTAAGATCACATATTCCCTCCCAGAAATTAACAACATAGTTTCCACTGTTATTGTAAATATGCAATTATTTATCATCTTCATCTAGATCCAATAAATATCCCCCTAGAAAATCATATCCTATACCTAAAACAATAGGATTTATATATTAAAAAAAACCTCCACTGTGTTAGTCTTGTTTCTACTGTCTTTGATGTGTGGTTGCTGGTTTTACCCATGTGTGATGAACCCAGGGTTCGATTCCTTCCACCTTGAGTGCAGTGTAGGTTACCAGGAGGACTTGGAAAGGTCCTTTCCACTTTTCTTTCAAGGATTCAGAGTTCCAGGTCTTTACATATACAAAATCCCCAAGTTGGTATGGGTGAATGGGTGTATTCAAAGCAACTGGTCCAAATAGGGTTATAAACTGATTGACCCCAGCAAGAGTTTTTCCTAAAGAAATCAAGTATAGATTTTAATCTGTTTCTCCCTTTGAATGTATTTCTCTGGGAATTGATGGTGTTTGAGATGGTCGTCCATACAGCAAATTATAGGTACTTATTTTAGTTTTTGACCTCAGCTGAACTGACTCACAAAAGAGCCAGTGGAAGGGCCTGTGGCCATTTTAGGGAAGTTTCTTGGCACGTTTTGCTAATTAGTCATTTCAAAGTCTAATTCATCCTTTCCACTGTCCCACTTGACTGACGTGTGTGTAAGTCCCATTTTATAACTAGAGTTTTGCTCAACCGTTGCACCACATCTGCTATAAAATGTGGGCCCCTATCTGAAGACATCCCAAGTGGCACCCCAAATCTTGGCATGATTTCTTTAAGCATGATTTTTACCACTTCCCTAGCTTTATTGATGTGACAGGGAAAGGCCTCTGGCCATTTGGAAAATGTATCTGCCAATGACAAAAGATACCTTGATCCATTTTGACTGCGTAATTCAGAGAAATCATTTTGCCAATAATCCCCAGGTGAATTTCCCTGTTTAACTGTTCCAGGAGGTGGCCTTTTCCTATTTATGGGATTGTTTTTTAAACAAATTGGACATTTCACTATTATTGATTTTGCTATTCCTGTCATTCCCACACTAAGTACAGAGTTTGGGAGACTAGATATCATCGACTCACTTCCCCAGTGGGTTTTCTTATGTTCTCTTTCCATTATTTTCCTCATTACAGGAGGTGGAACTATAACCTGTTGGCTGTCTGTTACCCACCATCCCTCCTGATTCTTAGTGGCTTTTAATATATTTGCTAAGCATTGAACCTCACTGTCATAATTAGGCTTAAATTCAGATGTCAATTTGTTTTTGTGGCACTAACACTAGGATGCCTCTTTCAGCTACTCCTCAAGCTGCTTTGTCTGCCAATCGGTTTCCCTCTATAACATTAGTTTGCCCAGATTGATGTGCTTTGCAATGCATCACTGCCACCTCCTTTGGTTTTTGAATTTCTTCCAAAAGTTTTAAAATTTCTTCTTTGTGTTTAATAGATGATCCTTGAGCTGATAACAGTCCTCTTTCCTTCCATATAGCTCCATGGACATGAATTACACCAAATGCATACCTAGAATCAGTCCAAATATTCACCCTTTTGCCCACTGCCAAATTCAATGCTTGTTTTAGTGCTATTATTTCTGGTTTTTAGGCTGATGTGCTAATTGGTAAAGATCAAGCTTCTACTAGCTCAGTAGCAGTCACCACTGCATATCCTGCCATCCATTTTCCATCTTTTACAAAACTGTTACCATCTGTAAATAATTCTAAATCAGGATTCTCTATTGGTTCATCCTCCAAATCAGTTCTGCTGGAATATACCTGTTCCATGGTTTGGAGACATTCATGTGCCAGGGTTCCATCATCCACTGCCTTTGTATTGAGAAACACGGCTGGATTAATGGCTGCTGTTGTCTTTGATTCCACATCATCCTGTTCCAAAAGCACAACTTGGTATTTTAGCATCCTGCTCAGGGATAGCAAATGCCCTTTTGCTTTAATATGGATATGACCACATGAGGGACAAAAACAGTTATGTTCTGTTCGGTCATGAGCTTCCTGGACTCTTAGATCAGTAGAACAGTTGCAGTAATCACTCTCAAGCATCCCAGCCATCCTTTGCTCAAGTTGTCCAGCTGTTTGAAGAAATAGCCCACAGGTCTTTTCCAGGTTCCCAACTTTTGTGTGAGGACCCCCAGGGCTAAATGTTGCCTCTCATGTACAAACAGTTCAAAGGTTTGGATAAACCAGGAAGCCCTAATGCAGGTGCCATCATTAATGCCCTTTTCAGTTCTCAGAAGGCAGATTGGCACTTGGGAGTCCACACCAATTGTCCTTCCTTTGTCTCTTTTAGAGCTTCATAGAGGGACTTCACTAAAAGTCCATAGCTTAATATCCATAACCGGGACCACCTGACCACTCCTAGAAAGCCTCGTAATTCTCAGATGTTCCAAGGTTCTGGAGTTTGGCGCATTTCTTCCTTTCTGTCAAGGCCAAGAATTCTCTGCCCTTGAGCTATCCTGAAGCCCAAATAGCTCACAGTTGCCTTTCTTATTTGAGCATTTCTTTTAGTTACTCTGTAACCATTCTGTCCTAGAAAGTTCAACAGACTGGGAGTCATTTGTAGGTATTGTTCTTGTGTCTCTGCTGCTAGCAGAATGTCATCCACATACTGTAAAACTGCTCCTCCAGTGTTATTTTTCTTCCATTGTTCTAATTATTTTGCTAGTTGATTTCCAAGTATTGTTGGACTATTTTTAAATACCTGCAGTAGGACGGTCCAGGTTAACTGAACTTTGTGTCCAGAGGTGGGACTTTCCCATTCAAAAGCAAATATTGCTTGACTATTTTCCTCCAAGGGTATGCAGAAAAAGGCATCCTCAAGATCAGTCACTGTAAGCCATTTATATTCCCCTTTTAGTGCTGTCAAAAGAGTGTACAGATTAGCTACTACTGGATGAATATCTGGTACTATTTTATTAATGGCCCTTAAATCTTGTACTAACCTGTATTCTCCATTTTGCTTTTTAACAGGTAATATCCATGTGTTATATTCTGATTCACACTCCTTCAATAACCCATATTCTAAAAATTTTTCTATAAGCTTCTCCAACCCTTTCCTTGCCTCCCAGTTAATAGGATACTGTTTTCGCCTTACTGGCTTAGCTTCAGGTTTGGGAGTAATCCTCACTGGTTTTGTGAAAAATAAAGTTTAAAACAACTCCTAAAAGTTAAAGTATAAA
>JANPWX010017952.1:0-11588 GCA_024734555.1 Trochalopteron elliotii | reverse complement strand
AAGAGTATCACCTTATGAGATGATGTTTGGACTCCCCTTCTTGTTAACTCCCTACAGTGCTGGAGATTACCTAGACGGGGAAGCAGAAGCCCAAAATTATATAAGAACAATTAGCAACACGTTAGCAGACCTTAGAAAAAGAGGGCATCTTCCTCAAGCCTCGCCTCTGGACAGTGAACTCCATCAGATAAAACCTGGAGACTGGGTGCTCATAAAAACATGGACCAATACCCCACTAACTCCTAAATTCGAGGGTCCTTTTCAGGTCCTGCTGACCACACATACAGCTGTGAAAACCCAAGAGAAGGGCTGGACCCACTTCACTCGAGTCAAGGGACCCCTCTCACCTCCAAATAATACCCCAGACGCGGAACCCACCCTTGCAACCACCAATCTACCTGAGTGGACTGTGTCCAAGAGCTCAAACCCACTCAAATTTACTTTGAAAAAGAAAGTTGGGACTGATTAACAAGACTAAAGACTGATAAGAAATATTTACAGTGAACAAGTTGCTGGTGTATTGTAAAAAGTTCTATTATGTTTTGTGTTTCAAGTTTTATAGTAGTTTTAAAGTGTTATTGTTAAAAGTTAATAATGGATAAGAATCAAAATTACTACCGTTCTCTCACAGAGCATGACCTAACAAAGACCAAATTTGAAGAAGTAGGAGTGGGTATGAATGGACCTAGTGAAGCCTTACAGGTACCCCATAAAAGCCACCGAACCCAAGAGGCAAGACTGAGCGAGACCAGAAAGGTTCGTATCAGACTCTTGGAGAAGCTGATAGTGGCCGTGCTAATGGTTCAGCTGTCAGAAGGAGCATGCACCAAATGCTATCAGCCTATATATGATGGGGAAAACCTGCAGTCGCTGATAAGGGTTCACACCCACGTTGATCCTACCTGTTTGGATATAGCCACCCTTTCCACCTGTGTAGAAAATGGAAAGAAATATTGGGTTGCCAAAAGTGCTACCGACTTTAGACGGCGCCTAGTTGGGGAATGCCCTGTCAGAGAATGGGTTTGTTTTGAAGAACTAAACAATTCAAATGGAGTTGCTGACCTCATAAAAGAAAAGCCAGTAATGTAGAACAAAAGTGAAATAAGTGAACCCCTAGAAAAGAATCTGTTTGTTGATCTCATGGAAAAGATTAGCCATGAGTTAAACCTGACAAACTGCTGGATATGTGGGAACACTCAGATGGCTGATGTATGGCCTTGGGAAGGAAGTAGCTTAACACCACTTGACATTCTGAGATGGAGACAACTAAGGGAAGCACCTCCAAAAGGGAAAGAAAGACCAAAAGAACAGTGGGATTTGAAGGCGACTGTAATAGGAGAGGAGTGTATAAGAAGAGTAGGCAAAAGGTACCAGACATTTGTGGGGAAAATGCCTTGTAAGAGATATCTGACAGTGAAAGAATTCCTCAAAGAATGGGTCCCTACAAAACCAGAGACATATTGGGCTATTAAAAAAAGAATTTGGTGTGTTTACCATGCCGACTACCAATTACACGAATGCAAAGATGAATTTAATAACATTAACCCCTTCTGGGCAATGAAAGATATTTCAAAGTATTGGGAACACCCATTTAATATAGAAGATTCTTTTTTGAAAGCACCAAGATACTTATTTTGGATTTGTGGGAACCGGGCTTACACACACCTTCCAGGAGACTGGTCAGGTAGTTGCACTATTGGCATCATAAAGCCGGCCTTCTTCCTTCTTCCACGCAAATCTGGACAACAACTAGGTATCCCCCTTTATGACACCTTAAGAAAAAGCAATCGAAAGAAAAGAACCACAATTGACCTGGGGAGTGAGCAAACCTGGAAAGGAGAAGTCTGGACTCCAGAGAAAATTATAGAGACTTATGGACCAGCAACATGGGCACAGGATGGGTCCTGGGGGTACCAAACACCAATTTACATGTTAAATCGTATAATTCGACTCCAAGCAGTATTAGAAATAATTTCTAATAAAACAGCATTGGCATTAGATTACATAAGCAACCAATTGACACAAACTAAAGCAGTGGTGTACCAAATTAGATTGGCTGTAGATTATCTATTAGCAAATGAAGGAGGCATCTGTGGAAAATTCAGCACCTCAGAATGCTGCTTGGAAATCGATGACAAAAGTGAGGTAATTCGAAACATTTCAAAAGAAATCAGGAAAATAGCATATGTAGGTAATCAAGAATGGAAACCTATTGCGTCCATGGATTGGTGGGACAGCTTTTGGTCCTTAAAAGGAGCGTGGTGGAAGAAAGTAGTCTTTATAATAGGCACTGCACTGGCCAGTATCCTCCTCCTCCCTTGTGTTAATCCCTTGTCTTATTCGTACTGTAACAGCGACAGTCCAAGCCAGTCTCCAAAATACTAACAAGCCCACACATATCATGAAATTAGAAACTCAAGAAGAAGCTACACTCGAGACAGCAGAACAAATATATTGCCAATTTCAGAGTCAAAAAAGAAAGTGAGCTCCTATAAACCAAGCGACAGAAATTGATGCGGGCAAAAGCCCGATCAAATAGAGAGAGGGGGGAATTGTGAAAAATGAGGTTTAAAACAACTCCTAAAAGTTAAAGTATAAAGTTAGAAAGTATTAGTTATAGTAGTTATAGAATTGTAAAGTTAAATGTTAGAAACTCTTTGTACTCATGTCTGTAATATATCATGACCTGTCAAGCAAGAATGTCGTTTCCATGGCAACGTAAGGCTCCTACACCGCTCTACCCGGCCTGGCTATCTCACCCGCCCTGCCCCCTGTCTCCTACTCTAACACCCCTTATGGTAATTAAAGATCCCAGGATGCAACACCTCAGGAAAATCGGGACAACTTCCAAAAACAAACAGTAATTAAGACTCTTTAACAACAACTTAAAACAAAAAGGATAATAACCATGAAGACTGAAGAGTACAAGCCAATTGATACCAGGACCTTTAGATCTCGCCGTGACCAGAAGAGCAATCTGAACATCCGACTCATCAGTGGAAATCACATTGGACTGGAATTGTCGGGAGCATGCTCCCGTGAGGGGGGGGGCTAATTCCCCACTCGGCTGTGTGCAGCAGCAGAGTGTCCAGCCCCCCGCTCCTTCTCAGCACTGCGGTGGAGGCCACCCCACCCCCCCTGAGGCGCCTGCTTCTAAAAGAGCTATACTTTAATAAAGGCATTTAAAGGAGGAAACATCGTCTCCTGCCCAATTTTTCTCAGATGGTGCCGAAACCCGGGAGTGGCCACACCCAGAAGAGGATAGAAGAGGATAGAAGAGGACAGAAGTGGACGTCATCTGGCTCCGAACCTCTGGGAATGCTGGCCCCCCCGGATCAAGAAAACCGCGCTCTCTAGCATCGCTCTCTAGCATCGTGGGACATTGCTGCGGAGCACCAGGAAGAGCTATACACTGCTGAGGAGCACTTGGTAAGACCTCGTGACGGGAGGCGAGTGAGTGTGGGGAGGGACCATCCTGGGCCCCCCCCTGAGTGAGTGTGGCTTCTGAGTACCGTGTGGTGACTCCTGCAAAGGAGCCCATCGGGAAAAGGAGGAAGCGAGTGAATAAAGCGCTCCCAGGGGCTTAGAGCCCCCCCTCCGAGTGGGCGGAGGAAACCTAGGGTGTGAGTGGCCCGTGAGAGGCTGTTTGTGGGGCAGGCCCTCCCAACGGGGGTGGGCCACCGAGGCCGTCCCAAGCGTGCGGGAAGGCTGAGGGCAAGTGCGTGAGGCACGTACCACACTAGTACCGGGAGCTTAGGATAGCTCAACGTGTGGGGAGTGTTTGAGAGCACTGGCCGAGGCACGGCCCGGGGGTCTGCGGGTGTCGGGGATAGGCACACACTGCGCAAGTTCAGGGAGTTCAGAGTAACTCAAGGCGGGAGGAGTGCTTGATCTTTCAGAGCCCGTGGATACTGGCTGGGGTGACCTACACGGGGTGCAGCGTGACAGGGGTTGATAGGCACTTAGAGAGAGGTGTATCGACCGAACATGAGAGGTAGGGAAACAAGTTTCAGCTGGTGTAGGAAGCTTGGCAGTAGGGTGAGTGAGTGAGCTACACACTGTACACCCAGTCCTGGCAGTGGGCAGTGCTGACCCCCAGGGCCCGGGCATATCGGCTGTCTAACGGGGACTGCCTGGTGTAAAGGGGCGCAAGAGGGTACTGGCTGGGGTGGTGGCTGGGCCCTAAAAAGTGGGGGCCAGGAACCAGACCATTCCCGAGTACCACGGGGCTTGCAGGGGCAGGGGCTGAGACCCTAAGGGCGGGTCTTCCAGACTGCTTCCGGGGCTCCTGAGTGTGGGTACTGGCGGTGGTAGTGGCCGAGGCTCTGAGGGCGAGTCTTACGGGCTACTTACGGGTACCAGTGTGAGTGTGGAGTGAAAATGGGTGGATGCAAGAGCAAGATAAAAAAGAGAGAAGTGGAGAGAAGTAACAAGATTAAGAACATCCCACCAGAAAGCCCACTAGGGCAAATGTTAGAATCGTGGGAAAGTAATGATAAAACTAAAGATCTAAGTAGGATCAAAATGATCCATTATTGTGTTGAAGTTTGGCCAACTTTAAATTTATCTAACCAGTGGCCGTGGTGTGGAACTACAGATTTGTGGATGTGTGATCAGTTAAATCAATATTTGAAAGCTCAGGAAAACACCTGTAGTGAGCAAATACACTATGCTGCTTGTTGGCAGAATAGCATGTCTAAAGAAGAGGTGACAAAAATTTGTAAGTTGAAGGAGAAAGAAAAAGTAGATGAAAAAGAGAAGAGAAAAGAAGAAAATAAGCAGTGGGACCCCCTTGATCATCTATCTCCTCCTCCCCCAATATACCCACAAGTTCCACAAATACTACCTAGCAGCCCTCCCCTGTTACCCATTAGTCCCCCAACTTTGCCCCCAACCACTCCACTTTATTCCTCCCCAGTAACAACCCCAGCCCCTCCGCTACTAACCCCTCCTTCTGCCAGCTCCACAATAGGGGTTTCCCCTACAATTCCACCCCCTGCCTTCCCATCCCCTCCGACACTAACACCTCCATCTGCCAGCTCCACAATAGGGGTGTCCCCTATGATTCCACCCCCTGCCTTCCCAGCCCCTCCAACATTAACCCCTTCATCTGCCAGCTCCACAATAGGGGCGTCCCCTATGATTCCACCCCCTGCCTCCTCAGCCCCTCCATTGCCCTCCCCGTCTCTACCATGTCCCTCACAACCTAATTTCCCCATCTCACAAACTAACCCCTTTCATTTCACCATACCTGCGACACCAACAAGCAATAACCAAATGCCTCCTATACCATCAGCACTCCCTACACCTCCTCCAAACTGGGAGGTGGAAAAGACAGTCCATAATGCTAGAGGGACACCGGTTGCAAAGGCCCTGGAGGGACCTTGTCAAAACACTCAGTCGAAGACAAAGCTATTTCCCTTAAGAGAAGTACCCATGGGTGGTGTAGCAGGAGGAATAGGGTTTGTTAACGCCCCCCTAACTGCTTCAGAAGTGAGAAACTTTAAGAAAGAGTTAAAAAGCCTTGTGGAAGATCCTGTGGGGATAGCAAATCAAGTTGATCAGTTCCTAGGTCCCAGTATATACACATGGGGAGAATTAAATTCTATTCTAAATATATTGTTCAACCCAGAAGAAGTAAAGCTAATAAGGACAGCAGGAATAAGGGCATGGGAGAGAGAGAACCGTACAGGCCCACCTGGAGAGCAGAAGCTCCCAGTAGTTAACCCTGGCTGGGACCCAAACCAGGAAGAAGGTCGCAGGAGTATGGAGGATTTTAGAAGATTGATTGTAAGAGGGATCAAAGAGTCAGTCCCCCGACAGAGTAACACCAAACTTGCTTTTGATGGATCACAAGAAAAAGATGAAACGCCCGCGGCCTGGCTGAACCGACTTAGACAAAATTTCCAAAAATACTCAAATTTAGACCCTGACAGTGTAGAAGGTCAAGTTTTTCTGAAACTCCAGTTTGTAACAAAATCCTGGCCGGATATCCGGAGGAAGCTAGAGAAGCTTGAGGATTGGCAAGAAAGGGAGATAAATGAATTAGTGAGAGAGGCATTGAAAGTGTACTTAAGAAGAGAAGAAGAGAAAACTAGAACAAAAACCAAGATTATGGTAGCAGTAGCAAGAGAAAGTGTAAAAGACTTAGTGAACAATAAAGACGATAGTAAAAACCCTCAGAGTGGAGACAGCACTAAACCTCCACTAGGACGAAGAAGAGGGAGAGAGGTGTTACCTTGGAATACTGCCCCGAGACCAGGAGAAGCAAGAACCTGTTTTTACTGTGGAGAAGAAGGGCACCTCAGAAGAGAATGCAAAAAGGCCATCCTTGATGAAAGGATAGTAAGAGAACAGGAAACCCTCGAGAAATGGTTGAGAGGAGAAAATAAAGAAGATTAGGGGTGTCATAGGCTCTATAAAATGGGGGACCCAAATAAATATCATGAAGAGCCCATTGTAAACCTAGAAGTGGGTCCCCACTATGAAGAAATTGAGTTTCTTGTTGACACAGGGGCGGAGAAATCCAGTCTTAAACAGCTCCCTGCTGGATTGACAATACGAAAAAGATTATGTGATGTTATAGGTGCAGAAGGGAAGTCCTTTAAAGCTCCTATAGTTGAGTGTGTAGAAGTCAGGGGAAATTCAAGGAGATATATCACAGATCTGATATACCTACCAAACACTGAGAAGAGCTTGTTAGGACGAGACTTGCAAGTGCAGCTGAGAGTGAGGATCATTCCAAAAGAGGGAAAAATGGTTGTACAAATGATGAGGTTAGCCATTGAAGATCTAGCTGAGATTAACACAAACGTATGGGCAGAAGAAGGAAAGTATGGCTACTTAGACATCACCCCTATAAAAGTAAACATACCAGAGGGAACACCACCAATAAGGGTTAAACAATATCCCCTCTCAACAGTGGGGAGGGAAGGATTAGCCCCAATTATAACAAACTTGTTAGCAGCAGGAATCCTAGAGCCCTGCAGGTCCCCTCACAACACACCCATCCTAGCTGTCAAAAAAGGAGAGAACAAATTCAGATTAGTGCAAGATCTAAGAGAGGTAAATAAAAAGACTATTACCAACTACCCAGTAGTATCTAATCCGTACACTTTACTGAGTAAAATCCATACTGAACATGCCTGGTTCACAGTAATTGATTTAAAAGACGCTTCCTGGTCTGGTCCTTTAGCCCAAGAAAGCTGCAATTAGTTTGCTTTTAAGTGAGAGTGCCCTGAAACACATAGGAAGCAACAACTACGCTGTTAAATCAAAAAGCTGCCCAGTAGCTCTCCAATTCTAGAATGCTGAAGTATGAAGTAATTCTAACCACAGCTAAGGATGTAGAACTAACCACATCAAAAATTTTAAATCCAGCACAATTTCTTTCAGGAGAACCTACACCAGACTTAGAACATAACTGTTTAGAAGTTGTTGATTTACAAACAAAAACAAGAGAGGATCTTGAAGACACACCGTTGCCATATGGGAGGTTGTTATTCACAGATGGATCCTCTAGAGTAGACAAAGGGAAAAGATTCTCAGGTTATGCAGTAGTAGAAGGTACCAACGAAGACAATTTAAAAGTCATAGAAAAAGAAAAATTACCATCTAACTGGTCAGCCCAGTGTTGTGAAATTTATGCCCTCAAGAGGGGATTAGACCTATTAGAACAAGACCAAGGAACTATCTACACGGACTCCCGGTATGCCTTTGGGATAGTGCACGCATTTGGCAAAATCTGGGAAAAAAGGGGGTATCTCAATTCTAAAGGAAAAAACTTGATCCATAAAGAGCTAATTAAATTGGTGTTAGAATCCTTGATGAAACCTCAAGAGATTGCAGTTGTGCATGTAAGAGGACACCAGAAGGGAAATACCTTTGAGGGAAAAGGTAATCAAATTGCTGATCAAGCTGCCAAGCTAGCGGCCCAGAGTCCTGGGGATGCAGTGAAGATCTTTGCCCTTCACAGCACTCCAGACAACGAAGTAGGGAAACCAATTTATGATCAAGTAGAATTAAAAGCCATAAAAGACCTAGAATTGCAACAGGGGCAACAAGGGGAATGGCTAGCCTCAGATGGGAGAAAGTTTTTGAACAAAGCACTAGATCAAAAAGTATTAAAAGAAATACATGCATTGACACACTGGGGTACGCAGGGGCTCTGTGACCACTTTCTACGAGAACATCTGTGTGTAGGAGTGTATAATTTGGCTAAGATGATCACAGAAGGATGCCCCCTTTGCCAAAAGATAAATCAAAAAGTTATGAGAAAAACCAAATTGGGAGGAAGGCCAATAGTCCTTAGGCCTTTCCAGAACATACAAATTGATTTTACTGAGATGCCAGCAGTACAAGGTTACAAACACCTATTGGTGATTGCAGATCATTTAACCCATTGGGTCGAAGCCTTCCCTACAAAAAAAAGAAACAGCCCAAGAGGTAGTAAAAATATTGCTGGAAAATATTATCCCCAGGTATGGTCTAGTAAATAACAGATTCTGACAGAGGTCCTCATTTCACAGCGCAAGTGGTACAAGAAACTACACGAGTTTTAGGATTAAGTGGAGGCTTCATACCCCATGGCACCCCCAAAGTTCAGGAAGAGTTGAGAGGATGAATAAGACCCTCAAAAATGTATTAACCAAATTAATTGCCGAGACAGGCATGAATTGGCTCAAGTGCCTGCCTCTAGCCCTTCTGCGGATCAGAGTACGTCCCAGGTCTGATATAAGAGTATCACCTTATGAGATGATGTTTGGACTCCCCTTCTTGTTAACTCCCTACAGTGCTGGAGATTACCTAGACGGGGAAGCAGAAGCCCAAAATTATATAAGAACAATTAGCAACACGTTAGCAGACCTTAGAAAAAGAGGGCATCTTCCTCAAGCCTCGCCTCTGGACAGTGAACTCCATCAGATAAAACCTGGAGACTGGGTGCTCATAAAAACATGGACCAATACCCCACTAACTCCTAAATTCGAGGGTCCTTTTCAGGTCCTGCTGACCACACATACAGCTGTGAAAACCCAAGAGAAGGGCTGGACCCACTTCACTCGAGTCAAGGGACCCCTCTCACCTCCAAATAATACCCCAGACGCGGAACCCACCCTTGCAACCACCAATCTACCTGAGTGGACTGTGTCCAAGAGCTCAAACCCACTCAAATTTACTTTGAAAAAGAAAGTTGGGACTGATTAACAAGACTAAAGACTGATAAGAAATATTTACAGTGAACAAGTTGCTGGTGTATTGTAAAAAGTTCTATTATGTTTTGTGTTTCAAGTTTTATAGTAGTTTTAAAGTGTTATTGTTAAAAGTTAATAATGGATAAGAATCAAAATTACTACCGTTCTCTCACAGAGCATGACCTAACAAAGACCAAATTTGAAGAAGTAGGAGTGGGTATGAATGGACCTAGTGAAGCCTTACAGGTACCCCATAAAAGCCACCGAACCCAAGAGGCAAGACTGAGCGAGACCAGAAAGGTTCGTATCAGACTCTTGGAGAAGCTGATAGTGGCCGTGCTAATGGTTCAGCTGTCAGAAGGAGCATGCACCAAATGCTATCAGCCTATATATGATGGGGAAAACCTGCAGTCGCTGATAAGGGTTCACACCCACGTTGATCCTACCTGTTTGGATATAGCCACCCTTTCCACCTGTGTAGAAAATGGAAAGAAATATTGGGTTGCCAAAAGTGCTACCGACTTTAGACGGCGCCTAGTTGGGGAATGCCCTGTCAGAGAATGGGTTTGTTTTGAAGAACTAAACAATTCAAATGGAGTTGCTGACCTCATAAAAGAAAAGCCAGTAATGTAGAACAAAAGTGAAATAAGTGAACCCCTAGAAAAGAATCTGTTTGTTGATCTCATGGAAAAGATTAGCCATGAGTTAAACCTGACAAACTGCTGGATATGTGGGAACACTCAGATGGCTGATGTATGGCCTTGGGAAGGAAGTAGCTTAACACCACTTGACATTCTGAGATGGAGACAACTAAGGGAAGCACCTCCAAAAGGGAAAGAAAGACCAAAAGAACAGTGGGATTTGAAGGCGACTGTAATAGGAGAGGAGTGTATAAGAAGAGTAGGCAAAAGGTACCAGACATTTGTGGGGAAAATGCCTTGTAAGAGATATCTGACAGTGAAAGAATTCCTCAAAGAATGGGTCCCTACAAAACCAGAGACATATTGGGCTATTAAAAAAAGAATTTGGTGTGTTTACCATGCCGACTACCAATTACACGAATGCAAAGATGAATTTAATAACATTAACCCCTTCTGGGCAATGAAAGATATTTCAAAGTATTGGGAACACCCATTTAATATAGAAGATTCTTTTTTGAAAGCACCAAGATACTTATTTTGGATTTGTGGGAACCGGGCTTACACACACCTTCCAGGAGACTGGTCAGGTAGTTGCACTATTGGCATCATAAAGCCGGCCTTCTTCCTTCTTCCACGCAAATCTGGACAACAACTAGGTATCCCCCTTTATGACACCTTAAGAAAAAGCAATCGAAAGAAAAGAACCACAATTGACCTGGGGAGTGAGCAAACCTGGAAAGGAGAAGTCTGGACTCCAGAGAAAATTATAGAGACTTATGGACCAGCAACATGGGCACAGGATGGGTCCTGGGGGTACCAAACACCAATTTACATGTTAAATCGTATAATTCGACTCCAAGCAGTATTAGAAATAATTTCTAATAAAACAGCATTGGCATTAGATTACATAAGCAACCAATTGACACAAACTAAAGCAGTGGTGTACCAAATTAGATTGGCTGTAGATTATCTATTAGCAAATGAAGGAGGCATCTGTGGAAAATTCAGCACCTCAGAATGCTGCTTGGAAATCGATGACAAAAGTGAGGTAATTCGAAACATTTCAAAAGAAATCAGGAAAATAGCATATGTAGGTAATCAAGAATGGAAACCTATTGCGTCCATGGATTGGTGGGACAGCTTTTGGTCCTTAAAAGGAGCGTGGTGGAAGAAAGTAGTCTTTATAATAGGCACTGCACTGGCCAGTATCCTCCTCCTCCCTTGTGTTAATCCCTTGTCTTATTCGTACTGTAACAGCGACAGTCCAAGCCAGTCTCCAAAATACTAACAAGCCCACACATATCATGAAATTAGAAACTCAAGAAGAAGCTACACTCGAGACAGCAGAACAAATATATTGCCAATTTCAGAGTCAAAAAAGAAAGTGAGCTCCTATAAACCAAGCGACAGAAATTGATGCGGGCAAAAGCCCGATCAAATAGAGAGAGGGGGGAATTGTGAAAAATGAGGTTTAAAACAACTCCTAAAAGTTAAAGTATAAAGTTAGAAAGTATTAGTTATAGTAGTTATAGAATTGTAAAGTTAAATGTTAGAAACTCTTTGTACTCATGTCTGTAATATATCATGACCTGTCAAGCAAGAATGTCGTTTCCATGGCAACGTAAGGCTCCTACACCGCTCTACCCGGCCTGGCTATCTCACCCGCCCTGCCCCCTGTCTCCTACTCTAACACCCCTTATGGTAATTAAAGATCCCAGGATGCAACACCTCAGGAAAATCGGGACAACTTCCAAAA
>JANPWX010017950.1:0-38167 GCA_024734555.1 Trochalopteron elliotii | reverse complement strand
AAAAAAAAAACCACACAGTCCCAAGGACGAGAGCAGATTCAGAGGAGTGAGTTTGTTCTCAAAACAAAATGCGTGCTTTTTCTTTCCTTGCTCACTCTCAGAACCAGTCTTAAAGGTACAGAACACAGAACAGACGATTTGGGGATACATAGTCACTCTGGGACACATGCCCACTGATCCTCTGGTCATAGTCCAAGCTCTAAGGCCGGGTTTATCTGGTCCTGGGGGCTCAAGGCGCCTCATTATCTCAGTGTCTCTGGTAGTCTTGTATTCTTGTCTTTTGTTCTGGTAAGCATCTCCCCCCTTATCAGGCATCTTTGCATTCCTCCTTGCTGTTCTTACACACAGCCCTGTCTCTTCCTTCGAAGAGCAGCAATACATCCCATCTGAATGCCTATCCTTTAATCAATATTTTCTAATTTCTATGATTAATATCCTCTAGTTTCCAACCCCATGTTTCATCTGCATTACCATAAGCACTCAGTTATCAGAGAGCAACAGACAGATTTTCCCAATCTGAAGATCCCATATGCTGGTGTGATTAATTTTTGAGGTTTTGATCCCATGATAAGAATGAACTGCTATATTAAAATTGTATTTATATACGTGTATATGCTCTCCCACATGGAGTTTTATAACACTAAGACATTTACTGGAACACAGAGTTTAAAGAGGCAATGTACTCACTCTTCTGTCCTCAGGAACCCCATTAATGACGATGTCACTGGAATACTCCAGGTTGCAGCTACTGCTGATGTTCTCTGGAGGGTTCCATGTCCAGTTCAGAGTACAGATATGGATAAATGAATAGTTCAAGTTGGATGGAGATAGAAGAATTTTTGCTCCTGGAAGAAAGGAGTTACCAGTGTAACAATCCTGTTGGCCCACACTTTACCACTAGTAATACTGGCAGATTTTTAACTCTCTGACAGAAAAGAACACAAATAACTTCTCAGCTTTGTCAGCTCATATTTGATATCAGATAAGGGACTGCCCACTCAAGTGTTTCTATTATTCTTGTTACCTCAACTCATAAATAATTTAAATATGCACAAATTAACTGAAAAGTAATTTTTAAGAAATTGTAGCTTGCAACAATGTAGTGGTTGTGGTACTTGAGCTTTTGCATGTTGCAGGAAGATGAATCATGTGCTGAAACTTTAGTAAAAACAGTATATACATTTTGTGGAGCAATTAATACTTTGTTCTCCCCAAAAGTTATCCATCAGCATAGTTTTAAAGAGAAATCCTTAATAAGACAAGTGATTACATCTTGCAAGCAACAGCTGTATGTTAGAAGCACAATTTAAGCAAAGATTGCAAGCAAAGCAAAGATTGCAAATGCAAGAATGTTAAAAAACAACAAGGAAACCACATCACTTTCTCAATTACCTAGTAAAAATATAATGCTATGTTCTGGCACAGTGAGCAAAACCAGTGTGGGACAAGCAGTAATTTGCTGCTGACACACTTCAGTGGTACATTTTTTCACCTCCCCAAAAGCCAATGAGAAGCAGAGCAGGGCCACGGCTCAGAGACAGTGGCAGTGATAAATCCATTTGTGCATTGACCCTTCCTTATCTTGTGCACTGAGTTAATGCCTACTCAAGACCCATCACACAGCTTGAACGTCATATTAGGAAACAAAGAAAGGAAATACGACAGAAAATGGCAAACTTCCAAGAAAAAGTAAAATATGTCAGACATCAATTCTAGAAAACACCACCAATTGGGAATTCCCTAAGAAAGTGAAAGTGGATTTTGTTTTTTTAAAAGGCTACTCTAAGATGTACTATGAGAAGATACTGAACCAGAAGCCCAATGAGACTTTCTCAGGGTATCTCCAGGTATCATCACTGAGGCACCACAACTTGTTTTTGGACAGAGTGTACCCTTGTTACTCAATAGTTTCACAAACATTTCAAAGAGATATCAGCTAGTGCTGCAGGCCTTGCTGTCCCAGGGAACCAAGCTCAACCAATCCCAACATTCAAGAGTTATCATAGGAAAAGGGCAGAATAATTCCATCAAGATCAGTTTTCCCATCCAGGTCACAGTGCAGCCCCATTTCCTTCTGCTAGCACAAGGAAGAGGGAAGAGAGAAGCAAAAGAGCTTCCTTGAGCAAGAATTCTGCTCAAAGCATCCATTACATCATTATCTTACATTTCTCGAAAGCCAGAGCAGCCAAATCTTGAAGGGAATCCATCAAACTTCTGGAGCTCTCGCAGACCTTTGCATAGTTCAAGAACAGGCAATGGTAGAGATCAAGCATCATAACCATCCATGTGTATGCACAGATAATGGATGCTTGCAGAGATAATGAGAATAATTACAAAGATTCACTGATTTAGTCTGAATATGCTTAGTTGGTTTGAATACTTAAAATTTTTAGGATTTTTATTTGAGCAGAAAAAAAGAAATTTTTGTTCTTGCAAAAATACAGTATCCAATGAGAAAACTGATCACAGCAAGAACATCTTTGCCTATTACCTCTTTCACTAATAAAAACTTAGGATGGGCTTTGGGAACAGCCTTGGGGCATTAAGTTTGCAAATACTGAGTCCTTTTGATCATGTAAAAAAAAAAAAAAAAAGTTTTTCAACAAGAGTACACAGCTCCAAGCATTCCATCTTGTCATGATTGAACTTTTACCTACAATAGCCACAAACCATTAAAAAATGTCATCCCTGATTGCTATTCTGAAGTTCTGAACATTTTCTTCTAATAGGTTTGATTTGAAGCCATTGCACTTAAGTTTTCAGATTACTAGCCACACAAAGAAGTGCTAATATTCAAAGTTTATAAATTAATCAGTAAATTGTATTAACATAAAAAGTTTAAATCCAGTAGGTTTTCGATTAATCTACAGAATTCTGAAGCTTGTGCTTTAATGTTTTATATTCAGCTTTTATTCATAGGTTAGGCCAATTTCATACTTTTGTCTGTGTAAAATATAGTCTCATACTCTCATTATTAAAATTTCTGTAGCAATTTTGCAGAACAACTCAATGACCAACTACAAAATGTAGGCAAGCCGTTATTTCACTCTTAAAATGCAAAACCACAGTGGTGCTTCTAAAAGAAGCACAGCAGTAGCCAGCAGAGATTAGGTGAGGCATAGAAAACATTTTTTTTCTACAAACCCTAACGAAGAAACACCAGCAAATCCTTTGCATCAAGTACCGAGTGTTGTAAAGTCGTAAAAAACTCATCATATTTTTATTTAGTCCTCCTGCATTTTCTGAAAGTTGATTTCATAGTGATAAACCGAAGTGCAGACGGTTGAAAAATAACAATTCTTTAATGTCTGCAGCTGGGTTTTTGAATAACATGAGCAGAGAATAAAGCTTCAAGCCCGTGTCCTTATGAAGCCCTCTCAGACACGCACACATCTTTCCTAAAACTAAACATTCGTGCTTCCAAAATCGGGAATACTAAAGGAAGATCGAAGGCACAGGACGAGGGAGGCTCTGCGTGCCCGCACCCGGCGGAGCCGCTCCCGCACCGCCGTAAGATACGGGCACCGGGAGGAGGGAGGGGGTTCTGCTTGGGCTTTTAAGGCAGACATAGTCTCGGGAAACGGAGATAGAGCTTAAAACATTTCTGCCGACCCTGCCAAGACATGCCTTACTGAAAGAGGAGAGCAGATTTTCAGCATTTCTGCTCCCGGTAAGCGGCAGGGCAGGGCGCGCCGCCGGCGTTGCCTCGCACACGGCTGACGAGCTTCGGGTGATTTCTACTACAAAATGAAAGTATTTCCCTTACATCCATGCCCGCGTGTGCGGGGAGCCACGGCCGAGCCGCCCGACCCGCGCACGGGGAGAGCCCGGAGCGGCCGCTCCAGCCCCGGCACCGCGCCTGAGGACACGGAGCGCAGCCGGCAGCCGGTCCCGGGCCCCGCCGTCCCTTCCCGCGCCTACCTGGCGCCGTCCTCGCGGCCACCACCCAGCACACGGCGAGGAGGAGCGGGCAGGGCAGCGGAGCTGCTGCGAGCACAGCCATAGCTCGGTCGCCCCAGCGCGGCCCCTCGCTCCCACTTCCCGTCGAGGGGCCGGACCAGCCGGGATGTGAGGCGGGACGGGACGGCCCGCCCAGGTAAGCCGAGCCTCGCAAGAGGAGCGGCCTGGCCCCGCCACCTGGTCAGCACCGCCCCTGGCCGCAGGGCTGGGCAGCGACGGGAGCATCCCACGGCCCCGTCCCTACACTGCCCGCACTGCCCTCCCTCTGTTGTCACCGCTCTGTAGCCGCCCCTGCACTGTCCTCGCTGCCTCCCGCACGCTCAGCACAGAGACACTTCACAGAAGCAATTCGATTGGAAAAGACCCTGAGATCATTGAGTTCCCTTCCGCTGGAGCCGTCGGTGCCTCCCCGAGCCCGGACTTGGCCGTGCCGCAATCGCGGAACCGCAGTGATGCCACGGAACGCGGGCGGTGCCCGCACAGCCCCTGCGGGGACCACACCAGCTCCGCGCCGCTGCCCCACCTCCAGCCCCGTGCCCTCCGTGTCCCCTCACATGGCGCTGCAGCGCTGCCACAGACTCACAAAGACCTCATTCTGTGAGTCAAAGTCGTTTTCCTTTTAAAACTGGGTTCACACTTGTCTGCTACAGCTATTGAATCGTGCCCCAGACTGGGTATGGTTCATATCCTCTCCCAGGAAAGCAGCTAAGTTAGCACGTCCCCGAACAGTTCTCTTGATGTCGGAGCAGTTATTCACCCCCTGACAGAATGTCGCTTTTCGAAATCCCTCCTGAAAATTCAGCTAATTTCTACAGTTTTCATATGTGCTAAAAATACATATTGTTCTCTTTTTTTCAGACCTGCCTTTCACAAACTCCCCCAAAATCCCTCTGCTTCAGTCCCTTCCAAATACAATATGGTCACTTGGAATTTTTCTCACATTTATGGGTGTGATGCAGCAAGTTTTCCAAAATTTTCACAGGATTGGGAATAGGACACAAGTGCTATTTTGATAAATTTCAGGAGCATAAAATATTTGGGATAAGGCTTTTCCTTCTGAACTAGAATTTTGTGGTAGCTAGCAAGCTTGGTCCTAGTTACCACCCAAATACAGATATTCTAAAAATAGTACAGATCCAGCAGGGAGGAAACTTGGCTGAGTTTCAAGGCAACCCAAAATTTGTTAGTAAAATTAACTTATTCCTAATCAAACAGAATGTTTCAGTATTTACTCAGCTCCTCAAAGAGTTTTGCAAGACTTCATCTGCTTTTTAGACACTCATTCTAGAAAAAGGGAAGTGGATCTTTTTATGACTGGGTGGGGAATATCCTGTGTTAATGTTGGGCATTTTTTGCTTTTCTGCCTGTTTGTTTCCCTGTGAAATAAGAGGACTTCTAGTTGCTGTTAGAAAGTGCCCAAGGACCTGCAATTATAATAAAATTAAAATGTGGTTTAAAGTTCCAGGATGTGGAACATTTAAGCTGTGTGATAGAGATTGGATTGTGCAACTAATTAGAGCAAGTGTGGACTATGCCTGCTAGTGAGGACATTTGTAGAGTAGAACTGATCCAAACAACTCCTCTCTCGCTTTCAGTTTCTTTGCTGATATTCTTTCCTTCTGTCTTGGGTTATGTAACCAAAAAAAAGTTTATTCCATCTGTTGAAACCGGGTTGAGGAGGTGTTTTTTCTTTATCTGTTGTAACTCCAGGAGGGAGGGGACAGCTGCCTTTCTGATAACAAGCCAGCTGTTAAAACCGGGTGGGGCATTGTCTCTTATCTGTGCTCACCCTCCAATTACCTCCATGGGCATATCTTCTGTTAATGCACCATTAAAGCTCACCAATGACATGACACATTACATCATCCCCTTGTGAGATGCTCTACCCAGGGAGGAGGAGCCAAACCATTTCCACCTAGATAAAAAGGAGCCACAAGTGTCACCAGACATCCAGTGTTCCCACGGGATTCCCAAAAGAAGACTGGACCTATCTCTGGACCCTTTCTCTACAGGATCATCTCTACTTCTAACAGGACCACTTCTGCCACTCCAGGAGGGCTTACTTTTGGACTGTTTTCAACACCCTGACCAACAGGGTGTCAGGTTGTATTCTGACTCTGTCAGTGGTTTTTTGTATTATTGCATTTATTTTATTTTACTTCTTTTTTTTTTTTTCTTTTTCCTATTAGATTGTATTTCTGACTTGGAGTCTCTCACTAGTTTTGCTTTCAAAGGGTGTAGTGACACCTTCCTTCTTTCTATTTTGTCCATTCCTTCCAGGAGAGCCCAATGCCAAGCGCACATGCAGTTCACTGCTTTTGGCTGCCTGTCCATCAATGTTGTCGGCAGCTGAAACATTTTTCTCCCCCCCCTCTCCCTTTTACCCGAATGCTCAACTCGTTGTCACATTCCCATTCCAATTCATGGCAATCACAACTGCTGCCAGAGCCTTTGATCCCTGCCACCTACCAGAGACTTTCCATTTCTCAATCTCATTGAGTCCTGTCCTGCAGCTTTCTATTGCAAATCTCATGCTCATTCATGTTCTCGTGAGCCAATGCACCTGCGCTGTAGTGACTGGGACTCGTATAGACACACCTGAGGTATCTTTCAAATGATCTGTTGAACAAGTACTTGGGGTATGGCTTCATGTTTGGTATAAACTGATTTACAGTCATCTTACTGACCTGCCCTTGGCTGTGTGCTCCTGCCTTTTCCACCCACACAACCAAAGCCAGTGATTGTGGGGGCATGCAGTGAGTTTGCAGATGCAATAAAATAAAAATCCAGCGTTTTTTTCCTGTGCATATTCCCTAAATCAGATTAACAAATGATGCCAATGCCTGGTGTGCCTGCACAATTACTAAGTCCAGCAAGAGGCAATGATTATTAGCAGGACAGGGCCATTGGGAATTGTCTATTTTGGGACCAGAAGTTGTTCCACACCAATATTGAGATTCCTCCTTTCTGATTTTGCAGCAGCTTCTGTCAATACTTTAGGTCTCAGCCGACATAATTACAGGCTATTCAAGGAGATGACTGGAGTCAGTTCAAAAAAGGACTCAAATAGAATACAGCTGGATCTGAGGCACAAAAATCCAAAACCGTGTTGAAAAACACCCAGTCTGACTCATGTGGCTTCTCACTTCTTGACCTTTGTTGTGTTCTTTGTTCTGTGTTCTTTGGGGACATCTAGAATTTTGTGATACACGTTCACAGGAGACATGAACTTTGCAAACTCTGAACTGCTGCCCAAGCCCTGCTGGAAATGAGAAATTATGTGGAATAAAACCCACCTCCTTTGAAGAGCATTTTTGGGTGGACATGGAACTAAGCATGTTTGTGCAAATGTTGTATCCTCCCCTCTGAAAAATTCTATTACAAGCCCATGCATCAACTTTTCTGCTCACTGTTCCTTAAGAATCAAGATCTATTTAATTTGCCTATTTATTTGGCAAGGGAGTAACTCCTTTACCCACCAAGGGATGTAAGGCACAAACCTGGTTTTACAGCTGTTCAGCCAATGCTTGCAAGAGCCTCATATAGAAGCTTCAGAAGACAGAAGTAGAAAAAGCAGTTTGTCCTTTATCTTCTGGTGAGGTAAATAATTATACCTGACTTACATTACATCATGTAAGAGCTGGTACAACTGCCTGGGCATATACAGTAGTCTAACCACCTTGTAAGTTGAGTTAGTTGAAGAAGAGCAACAATAAATACATCCCCAAAAAGTCTGGGTTTGAAAATTGTAACTCTAGAACAGAGCAAAAACTCAACCACAAACTTACTGGATATTTTTTAGGAAAGTAGGATGATCTGCTGGGATGTTTCCTTACTTTTGATTCACATCTTGTTTCTATTGATAAATTTGTGTGTATGACTGTCTCTGTTTTCCCAATGAATCATAGTTTTGGGATTTCCCTGAGCTGGATGTTGTGGCGCTCATGCTCCTTTAGGATTTTTAAGTCAACATCTATTTGTTGCTAAATAATTTAGTGTTCATAATTTCATTTGGTGTACTTCTGTGTTTGAAGATTTATTTTGGTAATCTTCTTTAGAGGGTGCTTATGTGATAGCTCAATGCACTAGGGTTTAGTCCCATGAATCTTACACTGCTATTAGCTTCTGATCACTCACCCTGTTCTGTGAAATTAAAAAAAAATTAAAAAAAAACCCTAGGTAAAACATGTTTATTGAAACACTTATTTATTTGTCCTGGTTTTGTAGTCTTTTATTTTGACTTGGAATAAACTCTGAACTTGACTGCAATGTGATTTTTTTCCCTGGCTTCTTGTCAAAATTATTCATTATTCAAGAAAAAGAAAGTAAAAAGAGCATTATAGGATGGTTGGTCTCAGGAAGCTCTTGAGCATCTCTGTTCATCCTCTGTGTCCAGTACAGCAGTTAAGAACGGAGGCAAATGAGAGGTGCTGTTCTTTCATACACAAGGTTAAACAGGGCTCGTACAACACTCATAGGTAAAACATGCAGGATAAAAGCACTCCTGTTATGATTATGGAGCAGCAGGTGTTAGATTTACATGAGAAGAGTAAATTACATCCAGCTGAAATATATGTATATCACAATTGGTTCACCACTGCTTGGCACAAGCATATTATTTGAAGTACTACAGTCTGTGGTTGCATAAGAATTAGCTGTACACAGTGCTCCTCAGCACAGTAAGAACCCCTTTTTTTGTTAGAGAACTCATCTCAGTGAACATTAGATCAACACGTGCTACTCTCCTCAAGTGGGTAAATTGGGTAAGATGTAGTTTAATTTCTGTTACATTTTTGAGCCCGTAATTTCCACTTAAGTTCTTCTCCAGTTCTTTTGGGCCAAGTTACTTAAATCATAATGTGGAGTCCATGGGATTTGGTCTCTTTAGAAAGGGAAAACAAACATATTTTACTTACTTCGCAACAAAGGTACATTTATGTAAAGTCCTATTCTACATCAAAATACCATGTTGTGTATGTTCAAAGATCTTCTGGAACAAAACCAAACATTACACACTACAGGTATTCTCTCATCCATGATTTTTCATTTGCTGGCCTATCTCATGAAAAGTCCTGATATCAGAAGTTTAGAACACCAAATAATATGCAAAAATACATCATTTGCTGCAGTAAGTTCTTCATTCCAGATTTTTTGGGGGGATGAAATGGAGCTCTGAGGTTATTTTTCTTAAAATGATACTTTCTAATCTCTCTGCAGAGAGAAAAGCAGTAGGTCCAAGAGAGAAAACATTTACACTTTGCTTATTCTGTAAATCTCTAAAAGCAAGTTCTTGTACATAAAATACTGGCAGACCCTTTGTTGCTTTGTATGTCCTATTTGCAAACCATCTGGCTCTGACACATCCCATTATCCAAACCAATCCTAATACTGAGAGTATCCAACTCTTCTTAATCCTCACAGATACTTCATCCCATTTATTTTCCTTTCATGAAAAATTATCAAGGCATCCATTCTGAAGACTTGATGTGTTACACAGCAGTTTTGCAGCAAAAATAATTAGAGGCACGCAAATAAAATATGTAATGTAGCCAAACTGAGGTATAGAAAGAGTGCGTGCCAGGATGCAATTTGAAATATGTTCCACTAATTTTTCAAGACTAAAAAAATCCTGCCATTCCTCAGGCAATATAAGAAAATCAAAAATGTTAATGAACAATAGACATTTCTATTTTTCTCAAACAGGTAGCAAATAGGATGTACCCAATGTATCAGCTACATAAAACAGGCATATATACAGTACACTCTCCAGATATATCTGTGAATTAAGCTCTTTCAGCCATAAATAAGAAAAGATCTGGAGGATTTCTCTAAACTGGGACAATTAAGTAAGAAAAGGATAGATAGAGAAAATGTGATCATCTTGGCACCATTGTCCAAAAACAGCTGTAAAATAATGGCCACTCCTCATCCTTTCTAGATTGGTGAATACATAAAGGAAAAACAAGTTGGTTTGTTACCAGTCTTTTTATAACCTATCTGAAAAGGAGATTTTTCTGTAGAAAATCCAGAAAAAATTATTTAGCAGGAGAGAAGGCTAATCCTTAGGGCATATAATTTTCGCAATTCATTAAAACTGCAAATAAGTGTGTTATAAATGATTAACTAGCCAATCGGATAGAAAGAATAAATTTTATTTTTCCATTTTAAATCTATCTGGGACAGCCACGGGAAACAACATTTGAATGTTGGGTGAAACAGACACCGACAGCAGGGCTGCTATCTCGCACTGTTCCACGATTTGCTGGTAGTTGAGTCCGGGTTCTTATACTGTATTTTGTGCCTCCCGGCAGCAGAGGTATTGTGTTTTTCAAATTCAAACCCAGTCTTTCACTTGATGATGAACCCTGAACAGGCTTCCCGGTGCTGGGCCGCGTCTGAAAGGATTTTCCGGGAATCTTCTTTTGGGATGATGATGTCTTCAAATTCAGGGTCCACCCTCGAAATGGGTATCGATGGGTTGATGGTGGGTTGATGGTCCAGGTGCCCAAGATCTGATTAGCTCAAGGAGCTACATCCTGGCAAGCCACCTTCCTTTTTGGTGTAAATCAAGATGTTAATTCATACATAAAGCATGTCCCGGTATTTGGAGAATGCCTGTCCCATTCCGGGAATCAAGGTTAGTCTTACATTCACAGGGTTACAAAAAATATACATTCTATCATCTACTATATCTACTATAACTTCTATGTTGAATTGCACGAATTTATGATCATATCTATTACAAGTGTATCTTCTGAAATGCAGTGACTGCATATATTCTAATTGGACTGGTATTGAGCACTTCTTTTTTGGCCAAATTACTGTGACAGCTTTCTAGTATATGACAGCAAAATGATAGGACAACTCCAATATCAACAGCTTCAGAAGTTCAGAAAAAAAATCATCTTGCACCATTAAAGACATCTGAAGATACAAGAATTTCATTGGAATTCCAGTAAAAATAAGGAATAGAAATTGAAAATTCAGCCAATGATATTATCTCAACATTAAAGACATCAAAAAATATGCAAAAGGATCTCCCTGCAAATCCAGGAAAACTACTAGGTTACCTGTAGTATTGGAAAGAGCTATGGTGCAAGAGCTTTTGGATGTCTATGTCGCATACGTTTGCTGACTGTAGTCAAGATATGCCTTTGCTACTGATATTTAGAGGTCAATTAGCTCCAAAAGTATCTTGTATTGGATTGACTGTTAGTGAGCTTCACACCTCTTAGTAAAGTAATTTGGAAAACTCTTACTATATGCTTTTAAATATTATTTGTTGAAAGATAACAATCGGGAAAGTGCTAACCATACTTACACATACTAGTCTCCCTCTTACTGGAAGTTTGTGCCAAATTTAGAGCCTGTCTGGCACAAAAGTACATAGAAGCAGAAATGTGGCTGGTTTGTTATAGTCATATCTGTATTTTGCTTGAAACAGCTAATGGGTGAATTTATGGATCACAACATTATTTTCTCAGAATACGAATAATTGTAGGTATTTAGAATTATGCATAATAAACATTTTGAAATGTGGTCCAGTTACTATTTGAAGATAATTTTTGTCACAAAGATTTAGAAGCTTAACATTTTATAGACACTACAGCCAAGCTAAATACTCAGCTGGAGTCCTTTTATTATGGCATTTTGTTACATATCCTTAAAACTCCCACCCTTTCCATATGAACTACTGGAACAATATTTACAATTGATAGGATTTTGAAAAACACAGATGTTAAAAATATTGATGGATAAAAGAATTACTGAACTGTTTTCTTCTTCCTGAATCTGAAGCATGTTATTAAAAAGAGGCAGAGAATTCATGAAAGCTTTGGGAAGGGGAAGAAGGAATAAAAGAATTCTGGAAAATACATTTTCTCCAACCACCTATCAGACAAAAACAATGAGCTTTCAGAGAACAGATCTGTTTAACAGGAGGGAACATACATGATTTGTGGTGCTAACAAATCCCTCAATTTTAGTAAGTTATTTTGATGTGCTGCAATTTTTTAAACCACATCTCTCCTATTATTAGATTTTTTTCTGAAAGTTGTTAAAGCACCTTATAATTTCCAACTCAATTTAAGCTGTTCTCAGAGTTTATATCTGTGTGAGACTGAGTGGCAAGCAGGAGAAAACTCGTATCAAATGACACATCTCTCAGGTTTGCTCTCAGTGAGTACAATCCATCCTCTCCTGCAGCTGTGAAAGGCTATCCAAAATTGGAATCAGCTACAGTAAGCTCAACTTTCATGGAGATTATTTTAGAAATATCTGTTCTGAGGATGTATGAAAATTATAATTTTTGACTTAGGTTTTAGTTATTCCAGACTAGGTCAAGTTTACTTTCATTGAGTACAATAAGGGTATGTGGACCCCAAGTCACTTTTTAGAAAAGAAAGGTCTCTTACCAGTAAATACAATTTGTTAAGCAATGTTACTAAGAAACAGAGATATTGTTGTTATGGTTGTTATTGTTTAGGCAAGTAGTTATTTTTAGCTCATGCTTGAAAGGTAAATAAACCAGCAGTGTGTTCAATAAAATTGGCTTTGCGATGCAAACCATGGAGACCCCGTCTCTTAAATCGCCCAACAAGTATGTGCAGCTAAATCCCCAACAAAAATCCCCCACTACCTCTATGTCCAGATGAGACATTAATTTTTAAGAATTAAAGACTTTAGTTAAAAGAGATATTGCTGAGGTAAGATAGACAAACTTCTCTCTACTAACAGTAGCCGGATTTAAGGAACCGATAAATCATGAGGCCTGTTTATGTATTCTGACTAATCAATAGACTCCAAGAATACAATACAATCATAAATCAAACAGCCCTGGAAAGACAGGATTCAGTTGTCACTAGCACTAAAAGGTTAAAAAGTCAAAGCAAGGAAGACCCATTTACTTCATCATTTTGAGACCCCACCCCATAAAAAAGACCACTGACCCATTTCAAAGAACAAACTACGCATGCTTAATGGCTTTTTGGCTAATTACCATATGAAGCAGGGAATGGGATGTACCAGAGCTATGAATATGTGTTTGTGTTTTGGGTATTCAATACTCCTGTACATAAAAAGACCCTGTGATCATCTGTAAATTGCGCGTGTGTATTTGGGAGCAATCCCGCACGCTGCCCAGCGTTGTAATAAACATACACTTTCTAACTTTAAACTGTTAGAGTGTCTTTGTCTGTCATAGTTGGGTATTGGTATTAAATCAATATCCATATTTTTAATAAACCACAGATTTTGTACTTTGTAGCCTGAAGGACATTCTGACAGCACAGGATCCAGCTGGAATGGCAGAGCTGAGTGTGTACTGTACTTATTTCCACCATGTGGTTCACCAGTCAAGTTAGTTACCTTGAAATTGCATTAATGAAACTGAGATCACTGGCCATCATAAACAGCTTCTGGACATCCAGTTTTCTGCCAGTCTCTGAATTTTCCTGGATCTGTTCAGTAGCAGTTTATAAATTTTTTTGTGTTTACATTTTAGCTTAAAAGATCTGTAAATAGGTCACAGGCTGACCCAGTGATTACCCATCTGCTCTTGCATCTTAAATGAAGGGCACTGCCTGTGCTGCTTTAGGACACTGACAATATTTAGAAAAGCATATGTTATTTGCAATGAGAACCTTAAGATAATGCACTATACTCTTTACATTTAACTGAGTAATGTTGCAAAATAAGAAAACTTATTCCATTAGGTTGAATTTGTTAGATATTAGGTCATTTGATGGCAATGCAAAGTTCAATTCAGCCATTGTACATAATGTTGCGTAACTATGAAGAACAGTGTTCACAAATATGGTATTTAAAGCTGCCTTTCAAGCTATTACAAGAAGAAAGTGAAAAATATATCCTTCCCAGGGAGCTCTTCACTTGGACATTTCAGTCATATTTTGCCTGTTAAGCAAAGACAGCACAGCAGTGGATAGATCTATTGAGGTAACAGGGCGTGTGTTTTAACAATGCTTCTTTGTTCTAAAATAATCTTAGATGTAATGGATATGATGGTAAATTCGTGTAATAAAATATGGGAAATATAGTAAATGTAGTAAATGATAGAATGTATTAGAAATGTTATACTTTGTAATCTTGTAACTACAAAAGTAAGCCTTGATTCTTGGAATGGAAAAGGCGTTTTCCAAATACCAGGACTTACTTTGCGAACTGTGAAGTGACGGATTGACACCCCGATTTGCATGAGAAAAGGAGGTGGCCCGCCAGGATGTTGCTCATTGATTGAATCAGACTCTGTGCACCTGGGCCATCAAGACACCGATGGTAATCTCGAGGGAGGACCCTGAGTTTTGAGAAATCAACATCTCAAAAGAAGGTTCCAGGAAAATCCTTTCAAACATACCCCAGTGCCGGGAAATCTGTTTAGGATTCATCACCGGGTGAAAGACTATGTTTGAATATGAAGTTTGAACAGAGACACAATGCACCTGCCGCCGGGCACAAAATACAATATAAAACTCGGACTCAAAACCCTGCAAATCATGGAACAGGGCAGGGTTGCACCTTTGCTGTCGGCTGTCTGTTTCACCCAACATTCGAATGTTGTTTCATGGCTGTCCCAAATAGATTTTTGAAAATGGAAAAATAAAATTTATTCTTTTTATCCAATTGGCTAATATTCATTTATAACTTTAGCTATTGTACTTCAACATTTCAGGACTGAGTGATTTGTTTTTGATTTGAGTATTGCAAAATTCAAAAGCCACAAAAGTTCCACCAGCTGCATGGAAATTAGATGTCTTGGCACTGGCTAACAGCTTAGAGTAAGCAAGTGGCAGTTCTTATGAATAAGCCTCTCTGAGCAAAGTTCAGTAGTGGAGTATGCAGGTAGTGGCAATGAAAAAAACAGTGTGGCAAATGTGCAAAATCAATAGTTTGCACACTAAAAAAATGGTGGCCATGAACAGAATAGAAGGGGAATCTAAAAAAAGCAACAGGAATGCAGCAGTTGGTCTCAGACAGACCCACCCTTACACTACTACAACAAAATTCATCCCCATCATGAGACTGTTTCCCTGAAATTATATTGTACTCTTCCATAACAAGACTCTGATTCCCATAAGCATTATTTTATTGTAAATTAACCTTATTTACAAACAGCAGTCTGGTGCAGTTGTATTATTTTGCCACTTGCAGACTTTTCAATTAGTGTGAACAACTACTCAACTGACTGTGGAATTTGTCTATCCATTTTTTGTGAGTTAACATGCTGCATCTTTAATTCATAGTCACACATAGACCGTATATTCACTAACTGGGAGATCCTGAAAGCATTCTTCTAAATTTCAAGTTCTATGGACCACAATGCAGTCTGTACTGTTGATTTATATCCTTGATGCTTTAAATCTACAATCTTTCTTTTGTCATAATGAAGGCAAAATTAAAGAGTATGGAAATTACTTCAGAAAGCCAGTTCTCATCTAATTTCACTGCATGATACTAGATAGAAGTACAACTGCTCTTTGAATCTCTCACCTCTCTGATGCTACTATTCAAATGTATTTTTCTAGAAAGATCCAAGAAAACATAAAATCATACATCAGATAAATTAGCACAAATTTTAACAGTGCATATAAATGGCATATTGGCATTAGGACAAAAATTATAAGAAAACATATATAAGAAAAAATAACATATTAAATAAAACCCCATAAGATGGATATATAACTGAGGAAATGGAAATTCTGCAAGAGAACTTTGACCTGTGACCTCTTTATAATTTGCAGAAATGACGCAGAATGTGGCAGAGGATTTCTGATGACCACAGCAGGCAGTGGTGTGTCACTGAAGACTCCAACCTGCAGCACTCAATGCCAACATCAGGCTGAGACTTTTAGTAAACAGAAAGCAGTTTTAGGAGTCCACCAAATCTACTGCTTAATTTTCATGTTCACTTACTCACCCGTTTATATTTAGCTACAGAACATGAGGAGTGATCCCATTTTCAGTTCTCAGCCAGTTTTCACTTAGTCAGTTTTCAATCACAGGGAGTCACCTCCATGGGCTCCCACTGTGGAGTACGTGCCTGTTCATGGATGATGTCAGAAAGCTTTCACCATATCCTGAAAGTTTGATTTTAACCCCTCATGGTACTCCACTTGATCCTCCTTAATGAGATGCTCATTGAGCTCCAGAGCAATTCTACAGGCTTGGATAAACTTCCTGGGGAGGAAAGGAATGAACTTGGGGCATTACAATAGTCCAGTCTTCTGCCAAAGCAAGCAACTGAACAGACAGGCAAATCTCAGTATTTCCCACTCCCTTTTCTCCAGTGTTTGGGGCAAGACATATTCCAGGAGTATCCCCGGCACAGTGAATCAGGGAATGAAGAGGGACTGCAACACAGGTATTGGGCTTTCTGCTGGAGCTCCTTTGAGCCTGGATCCTCAGTAGATGGGACAGCCAGTCCTGCAGGGCTGGCCAGAGTTGGGTGCATGTGACACAGCAGGGCTGTCAGAGGTCAGGTTTCTGACAGCAGAGACACCCTCCAGAAGGAAGTACACACCATGGGGAGCTGTAATGCTCTTTCTGGGATCTGTTACTCATTCTTTGCTTCATTTAACACACATATTTTCCTTTTTTATAAAACCCAATAAAAATGCTTTCACAACTGAAATTGAGATTGTGTTTGCACTGCAAGGCTGGAAAGTAAAACCATGCATGGCATGTTTTCAGGGATTGCTCCCTGATTGCCGGGTTACTTGATACATGGAAGGAGAATGGGATTGGCCCAAATGCTGCTTTCTTCATACAACGAGAATGGAGAAATGGATGAAATGGGAATCACCAGCACAGAGTAGAAAACACAGGGACTAGTGGACAACTGGTTACACCTGAGAGGTCCAGAAAAGAGTGTGGCAAAGACTCATCATCCTGAGGTGGAACAAGAGTAGCCTAATCATATCTTAAGGGACACTTTCAAGTGGGAGGTAAAACTTACCCTAAGGGACAGAAATTGGAAAAACGCCTGTGCAAGTCACACAGTTTCAAAAATTAGCAACAAAAACAAGAACAGTGCTCTTCCATAAACTGGGAAAGGATTTGCTTTAAAATAGTTCATCATTAGCTAGCAAAAAATCCCCTTGGAAAAACTGGCAAACAGTGCACAGTATCAAAGATCCCATAGCACAGGACTGTCAGATCTCTGGTTTTCAAACATACTTCATAAGATAATCTCAAATACCCACACAAACTGTTGAAGCAAGTGTTCAAGCAAATCTCCCCATGGAGAGCACAGCTCTGGACTTGGGAACTCTTGATATATATAATTTCATTGGCTTTTTTCATATGTGTGAACACCCACAACCCCATGAGACTTGGATCTTTATAAGACATATCTAAGTATCCAGCATCTGCTGAGTTTGGAGACAGACAAAAATATAATCAAAGCAGGTATCATCTTCCAGCCAGCTGCTAGCTTTTATTACATTAGAAATCCTACCTGAACATTTCTTTTAACTCATTCACCTTCTTAGCAGGATATTTGTTGAACTGGCTGTCACTTAGGAAAGATCTGGCATAGGCCAAAGGACCAGCATTAACCTGGAATGAAAAAAGAAATCATTTATGCTAGAATTCCTGCTGAGATAAAAAGAAATATTAAGTTTGTTTCCTCATATTTTCCTCTTATTTCCATGTGGAAAAGCAGCACGGTCTGAGTCCTAAGGTCACTTATCCAGCTTGAGAAGCCAGGCTCACAAAACAGCTCTTTGTGCCTGATTCATACAGTACAGTTTTCAAGACTTAAGTATGTTTCAGCAGTTACTTATGGCTAATTAATGTGCAATTAAACTTGGATTTGGCACTGTAAACACCACTGGAGAAAATGTTTATTGTAGCAGAATTTCTCAGAGAGCGAGGGCATGATTTATATTTGGATTGATGTTTGAGCTACCCCAGACTGGGCCCCAGATCCAGGCCTGTGAAGCCTGTGGTGCAGTATAGAAAATTATGTGGCACAGTTAGAAATTATGTTAAGGTATTATCGTAGGACAGTGGTTTTTCTAGGTATTAATAAGTATAGTTTGCAGTGTGAACACTTTAGCCACCTTAAGAATGAAATAAACAATGTCTGTTTGCATTTTTCCTTATGTTGTATACCAATGAGAAAATATTTGTAATTGTAAACTATATTGAAGTGTATATAACCTGCCATTTTAGACTGAATAAAGAGGAGAATGTATGTTGACCATATTGGTTGGATCTGCGTTGCTCTGTCCAGCTTCCCATGTTTTGAAGGGTTCCCTGTTTTGGTTTATTCCCATGAGCCAGCCGCTTGTGTAGCACTGAACATGACAGGAAGGCTGTGCTGGAGGCTGCTGGCTAGTGGCTGCAGCCCTGAACCCTGGTAGTTAATGATTTCTGGAAAGTAAATGTGTTGTGACAATGCCTCACCCTGAGCTGTGTATGTAAATGCAATTCTGAACAGACATCAAACAGACTGACCTGCACAGAAACACAGCCCTGCAGCTTGAGCTGCAGCTGGATCATGTCAACATCACCAGCAGAGCTGCAGAGTTTCTGCAGCTCTGCTGTCTTGTCCTTTATTTCATCAATAGCGACATTGATTGGTTTTAAATTAACCTGATGTTCATAATTGACCGGAATTCTCTTCTTAACATATGGAAAGGAGTTCAAAGCTAGCAGAAACAGCAAAAGAAATGTATAGATTGAAAAGTCATGCAGCACATAGGAGTACTCTTCATAGAACATATTGTCCTGGGTTGTGGTGTAGAACGTGCACGGAGTATTCTACCACCATCTTCATGAACTGTTGAAACCAATTGCTGAAGCAGCATTCTTCCAGACTCTCCCCTCCCTCTTTCTGTTAGGGTGTCTTTTGTTAAGGTGTCTTCTGCTAATGAGTCTTTTGATAACGTGTTTTCTGTTAATGGCCTGCTGATGACTTACAGATAACTCCCACCAGGAGTTATCTCCCGTTAATGGGCCATCAAGGACCCCCCTGTATGACTCATTATCCCATTGTGAGATGCTCCACCCAGGGGGAGGAGCCAAGCATTCTCACCTGCATATAATCTGGGATCTGGGACAATACGGGGTACCTTACCCACTGGATCTACAGAGGATCAGAGCTACCAGACCTTTCTACGGGATTGCTGCTTCCATCATCTTGCTCAGGTTGTATTCTGACTCTGTCAGGGGTCTTTTGTATTATTGCATTTATTTTATTTCCTTTTTTTTCTTTTCCTATTAAATTGTATTTCTGACTTGGAGCCTCTCACTAGTTTTGCTTTCAAACCATCACACATATACAAGCAGATTCTTGCCCTAGGGGATGTGAAATCCCAAAGAAGGCTATTATTTACCAGCACAATTTTTTAATCTGTAAAAATGTGCACATAAAAATACAAGGCAAATTCCCCCTCCCAACCAGAATATTGTCTCACAATTCTGATTAAGCTTTGAGAATTTGTCACACTTCTGGAATATTTTCATGAGCTGGAATAGTCTCCTAATAGTTACTGATACTGTCTCATGCTCAGATATTTGTACTTACTAGTTAGAATGGTCCTTTTTTTACATTGTTCTTCCACACTGCCATGCTTTTTTCCAGATAAAGTGTAAGGAGTTTCAAATACAAATCTATTGATATTATGATTTCTTTCAAATTCAGTTTTTCTTTCAGACATTTCTTTGTCTTCAAAGTAGGGCTTCGCATAAGTCACTTGAATATGGGCATACTTGGGATCAAGGTCTTTAATGTTGACCTATGAAATAAGAGGGTTACTCACAGGAGGAGCAAAGGTTAATAAGTTATAATTGGCTAATCTAGTCACTGGGATCTGATTTAAACTAATTCCCTGCTGACTGGCCTCACTGCATGAAGGTCAGTGACATGCCAAATGCTCATTTTGCCCTCAGCTGGGATGTCTAGACCATCCACCAGCAGATAAGACAAGGAGGTGTGGCACAAGAAATACATCACCTGGTGCCAAACAAGCTGTTCCTGCTGTAGGCAGTCACATCCCCTGATCCATCACAGCACAGGCCTGAACTACTCAGTCCTTCTAATATGACCACAAAGTTTCCAGACCATGATCCAGTGCTCATACAGTGCTGGGCCAGGCAAACCTGCAGGCTTGCACTAAACCAGCTTTGGGATCACCATCACTGTCTTTGGTAATCCAGATAAATCCCACTGCAGCCTAAGGGTGTGCACAGCTCTTGCAGGGAGCATAAATAAGTATTCCATATGAAAAGAAAGGAGCTAAGGCTGCAAGGCCCAAAGAGATTTTCTTTTAGACTTGCAGGGTCAAAGCAACAAGAAGTAACTCCGCTTCCAGTCACCTGATGCTCTGTGCTGGTTTCTAACATCTTCAACAAGGCTCAGAGCAATGGGGATTACAATTTCCCATTCATAATTCACACCTGGGAGCCACAGCAGCACCAGCACTTCTCAAGCTGTGCAACATGTCCACACACAGGAGCATGAGGATGCCAGGGGCAATTGGAAGCAAGGTGTTTGTAAGAGGGTGGAGGAGAGGGCTCATTCTTCCCCTCCCACTGGCAGAAGGAAGGGATGCTCTGTCATCTTCCTTCAGCTCCACAGAGCATGCAGTTTAACTCTACCTTATTAGAATCCTGGATAATCTTTACAGTCTTTGACCCAAATTTTTCTCCATAAAGTTTAAGAAGTCAGAAGGAGATCTCCGAGAGGCCTGTCAGTTTGGGTTCCTTATAAATGTATTCCTTTCCATCTTCTTCCTCAAAGAATGTCTGGAGTTAACCACAAAAAAAAAAAAACAAAAAAAACCCCCAAAAAAACCAGTGAGGAATTGTGGCAGTCTCAGGGCACCCGAGGAATGAAGCAGACGCAGCAGCTCAAGGGGAAGCTTCTACTACCTTATTCTAAAAATCTGACTCCATATATACATTTTTACAAAAGGCCAGAGATTGGCTACACAGGTTGCCACCTCTTGACCTGGATGGTGAACATCACCGTCCATCACATTTCTCCTCCCAGAGGACAAGAATGCAAACAATAGATAAGTGCTAAAAATATACATTATTTTTGTGAAGCTGCGTGAGAAACTCCAGTTCAAGAGTATAAACAACAAAAAGACTTCTGCATCAGGGCGACAAGGAATAGCTGTGTTTCTTCATTTGGAAAACTTTTATCAACTTTTATCTTAGATTTGCTGCTTGTAAAGCAAGCTTCTACTAACATTTCAGAAAGCCAAAAAGGTTGGGAAGGCTATGGCTCACAAAGTCTCACTGAACTTTGCCTGTTTAATAGGTTCCTTCAAAAATGGTCTAAAAAAATTCTTCAACCAACACAAACACAACACATCCTTACTTGAGTACGACTAGTGAGAAATCTCAACTATGTGAAAATGGTTTGGCCAGCATTTGACCTTTTGGAAGGTTGGAAAGAGACAGGTAGGATAAAAAAACCCACAAAAACAAGGTACAGAGAAGGAGCAGAAAGATATGTAAGTCGAGGAAGCCCTGACAGCAGAGCCACAGGAACAGTCTGAAATGAAGGAATTTGTGTAAGCTGCAAGAGACTTTAGGCAATAAAAAAATAAATGGGTTTCCTGTGCTTTAATTCCTCTTGTATTCAGGGAAGTGGGATTTGGTGTATTTACTGTAAATAGAGACCAAAACGCATCAAAGGCTGTGCTTGCATCACCAGTCTTACCCATAGTGGAAACAGCATGGGAACTTCATGCTTTGATGAGCTGTTCCAGTTAGAACTTGTGACACAGCGTTAAGCTATCTGTGTGTAGCTGGAATATAAAGCCAAAAAAGCTTTAAAGTGCGAAACCAGATCAAGTACTGGTTGTCAGGATGCTACACAACTTAATTTTAAGGGCTGATTCAGTTATTTCCAGCTTCTGGAAAACTAAGCTAGCAGTTGTTTCCTTTTATGTGTTACTAACCTTATTTACTTTTTACATATCCAAAGTTATGGAGATGAGGGTAAATATAAAATGCATGTTTGCTGCAGCAGAAGTCACTGCTCTGATATGTTGTGACAGTGACATTCAAAGGTACAAACCCATGATAGTTTCAGGGGTATTCATCATCTCTTCTAAAAGAAGGAATAAAGAAAGGCAAGGCCAATATAATTTACATGGTGTTTTCTAAAGAGGGGTCCTGCACCTTCCCCTTGGTTGAGTCCACAAGCAGAAGCAGGTTGTTCAGAGACAGAAAGGACATGAGGGTATCACACTTTATTAACTGCTATAAGTGGAGTAAAAAAAATAAAATCACAACTTCTTTTAAGCTCAGAAGACTTTCTGTGATGGTTTCAGGTCAAAACCAGGCAGAAACACCAATTCATGTAGTGGTTTCAAGTTCGCCAATATCTGTTTCCCAAAATTAGTGTAGTGGTTTGAGTGCCTACTAGAATTATTCACTCTATTTCTGCTGTGAGATAGGATTAGGAGAAAAGCAAAGCAGGCTCAAAACGTAAAAGGGTATAAAGACAGGTTTATTAACAAAACTACAAGAGAGAAAAAAAATTAATAAGATTTAGAATAAAACCTTCAAAACAGTTCCCCTCTCCCCCAACAGCTTCTTTTCTTTTTCACAGACAATGTATAAAGACAAAACTTGGAACTCTAGGTCAGTTTGCCACCTATAAAATTGTCTTTCACCACTTCTTTTAGAGAAAGAAGTCTCTTTTGGTCTGCCATGGAGACTTCCCCACAAGAAAGAACAGCCCTCTTGTGGCTTTTAATTCTCACAAAAGCAGCTTCCTGGGAATCCGCATTTGTGAAGTCCCTCCCATATCACACAGCCTCCCACAGCTGCATATGGGCCATGAAACTCATGGGATACCATTTTAAAGATGAATGGTTCAAAAACAAAGGTTGTCTTTATCTCCAGGAATAGAGATCTTTTCTTTTTCTAGGGGCAGATCTTCATCTCATCTCTCTCTCTCTGTCCAAGTTTCTCATAAAATCACAGCTATTTTAGTATTTACTTAGTCCACCATAAATGCCTTTGCTTATATCTGTGGAGGCAGATGAGCCTGCCAGGCCTCTGCCCTGGAGGGATGTCCCTCGAATGGAATGTGATAAGCTCATCTCAACCCCCCCCCGCCGGGGGAAGTTCTTTCTCAGGTCAGAGCAAAGCACCCACAGTGCTTTGATATACCTTTCCAACCCATTGGTTCTTCCCCTTTGGTACCACCCCTGCTTTCCCCCATAAATACCCCAGAGTTTACCCTGCTCGTCAGGGAGCTGCCGTCCCTGGCCACCCCTTCGTAGGGCGCTGGATAATAAAGGCTACCCTGTGGAATTTGCTACACGGTGCTTCTGTCTCTGTCCCTGAGTCGGCCTGGGATAACCTCGCAAGGCAGAGCTGAAATCACCGCTGAGAGCTGAATCACTTGCAGCCACTGGCTGCGCCTTGCTGAGGCTGCCTGGCGGCCAGAGACTGTCCAAGACCCCCAGAAGGCTGTCTCTAGTGAGATCCCTCTCTCTGGAAAGATTGCAGCTATCCAGATTGGACCACAGACTCCATGGCTGTTCACATATATCTGCAATCTGAACACTCTTATCATCTTCCCAATACATATTTCCACAACTTAAAGGGATATTCTAGCATATCACAGTCTACTACCATGGCTTACAAAAGAATTTCAGCCTAAAACTAAGGCATCTTCTCATTCTCTTCCATCTAAGATGTAACTCTTCTTTCACTGACTTAGATGTCTTCATATTGTCTGTCTACATGTCTTCACTCTGTCTTTTCTCTCAGAGAGGATTTAATGTTTTGTAAGTTTCATCTGTGCAAGGAAAGAGTTAACAGCCTGCAGAGGGCATGATGATTCTTCCGGGCAGTGGCCGAAGGTGGTAAAATCAGGCCGTGCTGAGGCTAGGCCAGTATCTCGGGGTTCTGGCTGCTGCAGGGCCACCTGCCCAGCTGCAGAGCCACCTTTGGTCTCAGCTGCATGATCTCTTGGGTGGCTGGGAGAAGGGCTGTCCTGGTTTAGGGCACATTTGGGAGGAAACCTCCGAATGGGGTTCCTCTGGAGAGAAAACCCAAACAGCCCCTCCCCCCCAGCCGGTCCGGGAAAAGAACTTCCTCAGAGAAAAGTGGAAAAAACTATTTATTTAACAAACAAAATGCCCACAAGCATAAGGAATGAATAATATGAAACAATAAAACCTCTCGCCACTCTGAAGAGAGATGGCAAAACTGAGAGAAGCCCTTGCCAGGAGTCAGCTCAGCTCTCTCAGTCTCTTATCAGTCCCAGTCCCTTCAGTGCTGGAAAATGCTGAGGTCCAGGCCCGGTGGGCCGCGAGTGCAAGATCCCGGTGCTCCTCTGGGTTTTTCAGTCCAGAGCAGATTTAAACAGTCCCAAGAAAAAGGAAAAAGAAACAGTCCAGGAAGCTTCTTTGCCTCAGCTAGCTAGAATAACTAAAAAGAAAAAAAACTCTCGGGCCACTGTCCGTGCCTCTGACGAACATACACCGTCCCAAGGATGAAGAGAAGATGCAGAGGAGTGAACACTGTTTTTCAAAACAAACTACGTGCTTCTTCTTTCCCTGCTTCACTCTCAGAACCAGTCTTAAAGGTACAGAACACACAGCACACACAGAACAGATGACTGGGGATACAGGCATCATAGTCACCCTAGGACAAGGGCCTGGCCTGGTCCTGCAGGCTGTGATGGGGGTGGAGGGAGAGGCCTGCCCCTTGGCAGGGGCCGCCCAGCCCAGCTAGGCTTCCCGGGGCTGTGGCTTTAGCATCAGGATGTTAGCAGTGGCTCGGGCCCGATCCGGCCGGGAAACAGGGCCCTCTGTCCTCCCCTCCCCCTGCCTGGCAGTCACCGAGCCCAGCCCCAACCTGGGGCCTGGCAGGCTCCCCAAGAAGGGGCCTGGCCCTGGGCAGGGCCTGGCCAGCCCAGCCCCCCTGGCAAGGAGGGAGCCGGGCCCCCTTGTTACCTGTTCCCAGGCCTGAAGGAAAAGAGAGCTTCTCAGGATTTTCTCTGATTTTTACCTGTGTTTTCACAGAGGTGTATTATCTTTCTAGTGGCTACACCAGATGTCAATATTTAAACCTAGTCACTGATTGGTTTTGCTATAACTTTCTTGGAAAAATCACTTCCTTGCAAAACCAGCACAGAGAAAAAAAATAAAACCACAACTGCTTTTAAGCTCAGAAGACTTCATCAAATATGATAAGATCATGCTGCTTCCTGGGACTCTGAGCCCCAGATCTTATTCAGTTTTCCAGCTACCTCAGCTAACAAAAGTACTACCTATCTCTACATGTGTGTAATCAAGAATGATAGATGTTTTGCTTCTAGCTTCTCTCATAACCTTTTATTCTGCTAATACCCAGAAGGAAGCATCATTTTTCTGTAGAAAAAAATGTCTGTTACTTTCGGAGTACAGCCACGGCCCTTCTAGATCCCAGTCAGCCTCTCCAGTAGAAAAACTGCTTGAGAACTGCTCAGGCGGCAATTCAAGCTCACACAGCCACACACGTTACAAGGCTAGCTCAGCAAGAGAGGCAGAAGGCTCCCAGCCCAAATTAATTTCCAGCAAGCATTTATTCCAGTGTGCTGAAGGTGAATCCAGAGCAAGAGAGGCAGAAGGCTCCCAGCCCAAATTAATTTCCAGCAAGCATTTATTCCAGTGTGCTGAAGGTGAATCCAGAGCCAGAGAGGGGGAACATGTGGTTTTACTTAGTTATATAGGGTCTCTGGTTTGTGGGTGGTACAGGGGGCAGGGCAGGGGGCAAGTGACCATAGGGAAGAGAGGAACAGGACACCAAGCCCCATAGCCAATGGGGAAACAGGGAAAGGGGATGCCATGGGGTGGGTGATGGACTTGCGAAACCCAGAGAGAAGATTGCACAATGTCTGCAAGGGTCCATGGGGGAGAAGCCTTCTTTACACCTGGGGTATCTTTAATCTTCACTTTTCCAGGGAAGAGCAGTTGGAAATTCCTTTAATGGCATGAGGGACTCCACATGTTACTACTACTGTTTATATACTATGGTTATAGTTATATACTGTTACTAGTTATATACTATACACACTAAATTGTGTCTGTGTAACCTACAATAACTATAATTACAAAAAACCTCCTCAGCGTTTTCTGAACCCACTAAGCCATTTCCTAACTGCTGAGTTGTTTTATGAAAAGCCTACCAGCAGAATCATAAACTTTATAATAAATCAAGTGCTCCTGGAGACAGATACAAACTCTCATCCCCAATGTGCAATTCCAAAACACTCATGTAGACACACTGGTGGCTGCACCAGAGGAGCTTTTCAGCTCCAGGTCTGACAGAGCAGCAGCTTTTGGGGCCAGGATGCCTGGTGACGGGTAGCTGTCAAGCCAGTGTATATACTTACTTGTCCATAAAAGACCACTCTGAAAAAGGTTCCAAGAAGCCTCTTCCTTGTGCGCATTAATTCCAATATCTTAGCATATGCTCCATGGAGTGTTCTGTACAGCTGGGTGAGTTTCTGGAAATCAGATTTTGACATTATGATGAAAGCAGGATTTTCCAAGCAGGACATTCTAGCTAACACCAGAAGCTACTGAGATACCTGAACACAATCCTCTGGAGAATTGAAACCTCAATTTCTAAAGAGGTTGAACTCATGCAGTCTTGTTTGAAAAACCTGGTTTTAAGTACATGCTTAATGTCAGGTCTGCAGGGTACCACAGACTTCAGTAACACCACTGCCCCTGGAGAGAAGGCTGAGTGCACTGTCAGCGTGTTTCCTAACTGAGCCTTCACACACAGAGCAGCTGGCAATAATTTACGCAGGAAGTATTTTTTTTTATTATAAACAGCTTTACAATGAAAAAAATAGATCAAGGTAAGGCTTCCCCCCCTTCTGTTATATGGCTGGATGTTCTGTCCTGGCAGAGGTAGGGAAAGAGGGCTAGTATTAAGCTGTAGCACAGGTCACAGCACGGGGTGGGAAGCATCAGGGCTGGGAACAGCTTCCTTCCTTCCTCTCCACTTGCCACTGAATTACCCATAGATCTAGTCCTTTCTTTGAACTGTTCTCATTCTGTTTTTAACCTTAAAAACCTCAGATCTCAAAAAGAATCTAGCTTTGATGAGCATATGGAATGACAACAGTTTTATTTTACAGGAAGGAAGGTAGTAATTATTCACTAGACATGAGTTATCCATGTCGTTAGCTTTGATAATCACCTTTCAGATCATTGCTTTCACTAATTTCTTTAATAACCAACAATGAAGCACAGTGTGTGCTTTACTGACACCAATTCAGTAACTCATAACTTCAAAAATAAAAAAAGTCCCCTGTTTTTTTTTCTTAGCAGTCTAGAAAATTACCTGCTCTATGCAAACTAGTTCAAAATACCCACCTCAAATTCATGCCGCTTTTCATAAATAGGAATGATCAGTTTGGAAACTTCAGAAATTGTTTCATAATGCTCTGCTTTCCACAGGCCATTTATACACTGCTCCAGCAGCTCCACCAGGACCTCCTATGAGAGCAACCAAATGAGTGGTGTTACTAACACTCCAACTTAGAAGATAAAACCATTTAAACTTCAGATACTTTTATCAGATCCCAGAATAAATAATTGCAGTTACATAAGTTTAAACCCTGTGTATTCCTGGCCTTTCTAAAGGCATTCTAAATTTTGGCGAGGGGGAAGGGGAAGAAGAAGAAAAAGGACAAGTTATTTTTTAAAAATTCATTAATTCTTCATAAATCATTAGCATAATAGCCAGCAAGTATATCCTGGTTATTTAGTTACTTCCCCAGGAAAATGCAAAAACTCTGGGAGAGTATGGACATGACAGCACTGGAGATCAGAGGTGTGCGACTAAGAAACACGTCCAAGGAACAAGCAGTAGGCTGTGATGCCAAGGATCCTCAAGCCTCGATGAATGGGCAGCTGGGCTGTAGGGCCACCTTGCTCAGCCGTGTGGCCAAACCAAGGCAGCTGCACAGGGATGGTGCAGAAGTACTTGTGAGACTTTATGACTCATGGGTGGATCTACCCACTTCCCCAATGCCTTGTTATGGTTTCTGGATTGTTCTGCTACCATGGTGTCCTTCAGCACAGCCCTAACTCCAGGGGGACCCTAAGATGATCTCTCCCTTGCAGAGCTTCTGTGGGAGTGCATTTTTAATTTAATTTTAATTCATAAGTTTATGTTCTTCTGCAAAATGGTTTGTTCCATGTACCCTTTCTGTTATCCACTTTTGGTTTCTCCCTGTCTTCTCCCCAGTGACAGCTTTATGATTGGTTCTGGGTTGTCCCTAAGTTTTTCCCCCCCAGAGACAGTTATCTGCCCATCACCTGGCATGTAACTCCCTGTTCCTGTCCATCATTTTGGGGGTCTCTCCCTGCTTCTGGAAGATTCTAGGAGAGGCGTCGAGTGATTGGACAGGGTCCAGACTGTCACCTCCTACTGTTCAATGTATGGTTATTATTTGTGTCTATTATGATATGAGCCACCTTCCCATCGTACCCTACTGGTCCTTGGTTGAACCCCTTCCCTGTGTTACACCCCCTTTTAAAAGGTCCTCCCCGGGGTCCGTCTGGGTCTCTCCTGAGGCAGACGTCCCGAGGTGAGGACTCCACGCTGGAGTTCCAATAAACTCGTTGTGACCAAACCTCTCAAGCGCCCCTCCTTCATCCTCCTGCCTTCGTCTCGCTGACGCTCCTGACCAGCCAAGACCCACCGGTATTGCAGCGGTGCTGGGGCTAGCCGGGCTTGAAAATACAGCACCGTGCCAAGCTTCATTCTGTCCCTTCTTGGAAATACCACACCCAGCTGTGCTGCCCTGTGCTGGCAACATTAGCATTTGCCTAACACAGCAGGCAAAGGTTGTGGTGCAGCTTTTTCAGCCTCAGTGCTAGAAAAGCCTTTCATAGGAACCAAGAACTTACATCAGTTTTACCTGTCTGAATCATACACAGAAAATTCTTCAGAGCAGATTTCTCTTGGGAAATTGGAGTGGAACAGTCTTGTTTACAGATACCAGTGGACAATTGCAATTTGTTAGAGCTCACATGAGTGAAGTCTAAAACTAAATCCTAATCAGATACCAAATATCCTGTATCTACAGTATAGGACCTCACCTCACTGTAATGTACATCCATCATCCCACCATCTTCTTTCATTGCACCTTCTTCATCAGTGTTGGGAGTGATTTTCCTGAAGGCAGTGCATCCACTGGGAAACAGTTCTGCAGCAGACAAAAGCAAATGAATTAGTGGAATTATCTCAAATGTGTCATGCTGCTGTACTTTAACCTGAGCTGGCAAATCAACACCACTCAGCAACTCTCTCGCTGCCCCACTCAACCCTGGTGGGATGGGGAGGAGAATCAGGGAAAAGAAGTAAAACCCATGGGTTGAGATAAGAACAGTTTAATAATTGAAACAAAGTAAACTAAGGTAATAATAATAATAATAATAATAATAATAATAATAATAATAATAATAGAGAGAAATATATAAACCTCAAGAAAATCAAGTGATGCACAACACAGTTGCTCATCACCTACTGACCAATGCCAAAACTATGCCCAGACCGGCTCCCTTTCCAGGTAACTCCCCCAGTTAATACATTGGACATGACATTCTGAGATGTGAAATATCCCTTTGGCCAGTTCAGGTCAGCTGCCCCAGCTATTCTCCTTCCCAGGTTTTTGTGCAGCTCCTCACTGGCACAGCATGAGACACTGAAGAAGTCCTTGACTTGGAGTAAGCACTACTGAGAAACAATCAAACCAGCCATGTGTTGTCAACATTTACTCTCACACTGAATCCAAAACAGAGCACCAGCTACCAAGGAAGAAAAGTAACTATCCCTATCCAGCAGCTATTGCTGGAGAGCTGGGTGGTAAGCAAACAGCACTGTACACTCCTAGCAAGGAAGCCCAGTTAGGTACCCCAAAACTTTGGGTAGTTCAGCCTTTACTGAACCATTCCAGCCTCTGTATATGTAAAGAGTGCCAGTGACAGAAATAACTCAGTGTTCCAACTTCATTTAATATTCCTTTGAACTTGTTCCTATTCCCTTTTAGTAGATATTCTTTACCAATACTTGTGGTAAGCAGCCTTTTTGTACAAATAAAACATTGCCAACTTTCAATACTGCCCTCTCTGCAGCCATGTGAAATGTGCATATATATCACAAGAACAAGTCCTGATTTTTCCCACTTTGCCAAGACAAAGTACAGAATTTGGAGGGACTCCAAGCCTCCTGAGCAGGGCACTGAAGAACTTTCCAGCCAAGTCAGTGCATGTAATCAGCTTTTATGCAGCCTTAACTTGCTGAAATGTTAAGGGTCCACTTCAACAATTATTCCCTTAGATGGAAATAAGAAATAGGGTCAATATATCAACTGTGGAACAGGTATTTAAAAGAAAACCTGCAATGTGGTGCAACTTGAGAAAACACAGCTCTGTCCTTCCTTCCTGTTTTGCACTAAGCCACAAAACTCTCCTTTTTTTCTGATTGTTGTTTACAACCACTACATATGCGTATGGTTAGGCTACAGTCTCATTTCTTGACTGAATTTTGACTGCTTTATTCTACAGTTTTCTGTACTGCCTTGTGGGGTTTTTTAGGGATTTTTAAACTCCTAAAAAGCCTAAAATTCTCAGCTTCCAAAGTTCCAACACTGCCTATAGTAATAATTCTGATGATCATATTGAGTCAGTTTTTAACATGGCCTTCCCCTGTGAGCACATTTCCTAATGTAAAATACAAGTGAACATTTAAACCAAGACATGATGTGTCAGTTCTTATTTCACTCAGCACCATGCTAGCATGGCTAAGTAAATAGGTATGAAAAACAGTCATTTCTTAAAAACTACTTATCATCTTCTAGCTTTATACACTGCAATAAGTTTTTTTTTCCTTTTTACCTTGTTTATAAAATAATAATTTACCGAATTGAGAGAGCCTTGTCTTTAAAAAGATTCTGACACCCCCAAACCCCACCATCATCTTCCTTGTGTCTCCCAAACAGCAGACACTTACTCTTCCTGTGCAGGAACTCTGCAACAAGGGCTGCTACATGAACATAACACATGGCTGCCTGCAAAGCACAAAGGGAAATTATCAATATGTCATCTGTAAATCTGTCCTGTTGTGCACCATATTCTTAATTGCACAAATTACCTCTGAGAAGTCTCCATTCTTCATGTGTATCTAGGCCATGCTGTCCAGTCACGTTTTCCGGAGCTCTGGGGTACTTGCATATGACTTGGCCAAACTGTACTGGAGATCTACCAACATTTCTGGGTCCTTTTCATGTTCTTTCATTTGAGCAGTAGCCGTGAGCACTGTGTGGATTGTCTTTGTCAAATCTTTGACTTCAGAAGGAAAAGCCGTTGCCTGACACAAAAAAATTGAATTAGAAGCTAATACAGAAAATACAGGCTTTGCCAAGGAATGATCCTTTCAGCCAACACTCCATTTATCTGAAAACACTGAGAACACAGTAGATAATGCTTATCAACTCTTCCTTACTGAACTCACACTGCACATAGTGTACAGTGTTTCATCTGCATTCAGAGGCATTTCAGTCATGACATGCACAGGGCCAATCTCTCCAGGTCATGCCCAGGATGCCAGGCTGACTGTTCCCGTGCTACAATGAGGCTGCCACTTTGGCATCCTGAGGAGCTGGTGTGAGAGCAACACAGAAGTGCTCCATGCATGCAAATGAGACCTCAAACCATGGCTCCAGTATTTTTTCATCTCATTCAACATCCGGCTTGTTAGGCTCTGATGTGGTCTCTCTTCAATTACTAAAGTACTGAAGGCCTTTGTAGAGCTTCCCACCACAGGAATGTAGTAGAGAAGCATGTGCTCTGATCTGATCCCCAGCTCAGAACAAGGCCAACACTGAGTTAGAGCAAGGCTTGTCCAGCCAAATTTTATAATCTCCTAAAACAGAAAATCCACCTCCTTTCTAGGCCCTGCCCCAGGGCTGCACAGTGTTCTTGGGAAATAATTTTTTCTTAATCAAAATTGGAATTGCCCTTGCTGCAACTTGCATACACTGCCTCTTGTCCTGCACTCCACACCTCTGAAAAGAATGTCTCTATAAACTGCCTGCTGTGGAAAGCAGTAGGTAGGTTCCCCCTCAGCTCTCTCCCCTCCATGATGAGCCTGGTTTATGCTCCCTCTTCTAGGATTCCTGTTCCCCAACTGCTGCTGTGGCTGTGCACGGCATTCTCTCCAGTGTGTTGAAATCTCTCTTGAACTCTTGCACTTACACAAATACATAAACCTGATATAATGATCATCTCGTGATGTAAATTACAAGTAAATTATAGCTCAGTGTGTCGGTTTAGCACAGATGGTGAAGTGCAATTGGTGATTTCTTTTGAACTGACAACCAAAATAGCCAATTGCATGCAAGGATACACGTCTGGGTTACACAGCTTTAAAAACTAGAAGAAAGACTGGGATCTTTCTTTTTTTCTTTCGTTTTCAAAGGAGGTAAGGCAGTCCCGGCTCTCTCCTTTGGAGGGGGCCGGGACGGCCCGGCCTGTCCGGGCCCGGGCTTTCATGGAAGGCCCGCCTGGCCCCGTGACTCCCAGGCCAGGGGAGGAGATGATGCGCGCCCGTCCCGGCCCGGATCGGTTTTTAGCAGCTGTAAAACACTCCGCCGCTCCCCCTATGGCGGGGAGCTGGCCCGAGGCCTGGCCGTGGGCCTGGGCCTTTTCTCCCAGCAGGGGTAGGGGAGCCTGCAGCCTGCAGCCGCTCCAAGCTGGGCCCACCCTGAATGAGACCGAGGGGTGGGGGCAGGAGCCTTTCATCAGCTGGGGCTCCTTTGAGATCTGCCTGCCTGAGTTTTTTCCCATTCCCGCGGCTTTTGAAAAATCCTGGCTGCCGTCTGGCATAGATCACGTGACCACTGCAGGCCTGGGCAAGCTTTAACTCTTTCCTGCCAGCAGATGGAACTTCCAAAGCACTGGCTCTTACCAGAGTGAGAACAGACAAAGTGATTGAGCATAGAGAAGACTTAGCATAACAGTCAGATGGAGATAGTGAGAAAAGGATTAATTAGAGGAAGGATGAAGGAGTTGCCTGCTGGTTGGACTTTCTTGTTTGAGCTATGGAAATGAACCCTATTAGTAAATTGTCCTTTAAATAATGGAAAAATATGCATTTGGGGAAATGATTTGTGAATTTTTGAGCAAAGGTGTTTGTGATGGACTGTATGGTCCCATGAGATGCTTGAACAGAGAGAGAGAGATGAGAAGCTCCTGCACCAGTGAAAGAAGTGAGAAGACATCTCTGTTCCTTGAAATGAAAAATCCTTTGCTTTGAAGTTGCTTATCTTTAAAAAGTGACACCCTAGATGCCTGAGTTCCACGACCCATAAGCAGCTTGGAAAACTGCTAATGGGAGAAGACCACATAGAAGCAAGTTTCCCTGGGCGGCTGTTTCTGTAAAAGTTCCAACCCACAAAAGAACTTTTTTCTACGTTGTCAGTAAGAAAAATTCCATGGTAAACAAGAGACTCCTCTCCTGAAGAACTGATGAAAGACTATATTTAAATAGTGAAACTGACTGAATGTCACAAGTTTTGTCTCTATGTTATTTGTAAGAAGGTGAACACTTGTAGGGGGAGAAGAAAATTTTTGAAAGTTTCATTTTCTTTTTTTTCTCTTTTCTTTCCTTACTGTTTGTTAATAAACTGTTTACTTTTAAGTTGAGCCTGTTTCGCCTTTTTCTCCCCAAATCCTATCTCCCAATTAGCAAACAAAATTCAGCAAATGTAAAACAACCACATAAATAGTGCATTGGCCAGAAAACAAACCAAAACTACTACACTCAGTGAAACCCTTACCAACATCTGTGTGCAGAAAAGAACTGAGGTTTTTGCCAGGTTGTTTTGGTTTAGGGCAAATTTGGGAGGAAATTTCCGAATGGGGTTTTTTTGGAAAGCAAATTCAAACAGCTCTTCTCTTCAGCTGGTTCGGGAAAAGAACTTTTTCAGAGAAGAGTGGGAAAAAACCCTATTTATTTAACAAACAAAATGCTCACAAGTATAAAGAAATAATAATAATAATAATAATAATAATAATAATAATAATAATAATATGGAACAATAAAACCTCTCGCTGCTCCGAAGAGAGATGGCAAAACAGAGAGTCCGTGCCAGGAGTCTGTTTATCAGCCTCAGTCCCTTCAGTGCTGGAAGATGCCGAGTCCCGGCCCGGTGGGCCACGGGTGCAAGATCCCGGTGCTCCCCTGGGTTTTTCACTTCAGAGCAGATTTAAACAGTTCCAAAAAAAAAAAGGGAAAAAAAACAGTCCAGGAAAGCTTCTTTGCCTCAGCTAGCTAGACTAACAAAGGGAAGAAAAAACTTTCTCCGGCTGCTATCCGTGCATCTGACGAAGAAGAAAAAAAAAACCACACAGTCTCAAGGACGAGAGAAGATCCTGAGGAGTGAACACTGTTTTTCAAAACAAACTGCGTGCTTTTTCTTTCTCTGCTCACTCTCAGAACCAGTCTTAAAGGTACAGAACACAGAACAGACGATGTGGGGATACAGGTATCATAGTCACCCTAGGACACAGGTATATCCTACCTATAAATTTGTTAGATCACAATTAAACATCTAATGGAAATTCCCATTAAACCTTTAGGTCATAGGATAACCGTGGAACTGTAAAAACACTTCCCATTTCCCCTATCCTGCCTTGGCAGCTACTCTGTGTGAAATGGAGCACACTGAAATTGCTCAATGGGTTGGGTACAAACCACTAATTCTAGCACAAAGATAGGCAATTATTTTCCAAAGAAATACAACCATTAATCTCCACATAAGAGCTCTTTCTTAACATTACTGACACTCAGTTGAATAAAACTAAATCCTGCTAATTATTACCTTCAGGCAACAGAAATACCAGACCCTCCCTTGTCATTTCTCTCAAAGCTGGGAGTTCCTGGAAAGCTCTTTGGACAACCTTGCAAGAAGAACACTGCAAAGCACAACCTGAGCTGCTGGGCTCTCTCCCCTTGGAGTGAGGCATCATGTTTGGAGCATGACCTGCCTGAGCAGCTGGTCCTATTGCTGCTGGCATAACACTTGTTTACTGAGCAAATGCAGCCCACTACGAGCCTATAAACCACAGTTCCAGTCATTAGCTCAACCCTTTAACACAGTTTCCTGGAGTCTGTCCCCAGCCTTGCATAAATGGCTGATAGCACATGATGGGATGTCACATCTCCAACTCACCTTCATAGGCCTGTCGCTGTTTGCAAAGTTGTTAATGATGAGCAAGGAGTTCTGAAATCTAGTCCCACCACTGAGGGCCACATCTGCAATTAACTGGCTCACTGCAATTATTATCTGTGGGACAAGGTAGAGGCTTTATTTAAAAAAGCCCTAATAAAAGGGTTTTATTGAGGTCACAGCTAATAAAATGCTCACAAGAAAACACCACATCTTTTCCACCATGTAAGCAGTGGTTGGCGTTGTGGCTCAGCTCTCACATCTCCCAAGGACAGACACTCCCCAGAGGACCAAACTGCTTTGTAGAACTAACAATCCAACTATTATAATATGAATCCCTGTTTGGACATTTATAGATTGGTGTCTCCGTGGGGGTGCTTATTGGCCAAAGCAGCTCCCCAGACCAATCTAAAACAGTCTGTGGGTCCTCCAATTAGCTGGTTGAAGCGTGGTTACGGCTGGAAAAAGGAGTGGGCCTGGCTTGGGTTGGAAAAGGTGTTTATTTCAGTCCAGCTCCATGTGCTAGGAGAGCACTTGCCAGAGCATGCGCCAGAGAGCCAGAGCAGCAAGCCAGAACAGCCAGACTGGGCCTCTGTGTCCCCTTTTCCCAGGTCGCAGCCTGGGCGGGGAACACTGGGCCAATCAGGGAAGGAAAGGGGTGTGGTTACATCAGGGTGATACTACAGGGGTTTGGGAATGGGGGTAGGGTATTTTGGAATGGAACAAACCAAGTACAGACAAATAACAAAATACAAATACAAATTCAAAAACCTAAATCACGCACCACAACAGACATTAGCTACCTTCTTCTGTGATTCTTTACAACCCAGAGGGTATTCATCTGTCCCCCTAGGTATCTACATTTGCTTCAAAAACTACCAATGCCAAAAAAGCAGCTCCAAAGAAATCCCTTCTCCTGCCTCAAGGGCAGCTGTCTTTTCCACCCCATCCCAGCCAGCCTCTAGCACAGAGATGTGTCTGGTGTCTGACACTCTAAAACTCAGCAGCTTGGAGTACTTGATGGCAATTATTTTACCTAAATAATTGCCATCAATAACTGCCTGGACCAGTCACTGGAAATAGGAATTAGGCAAAGCCTGGAAAGCAGGAGGATTTTAGTCCACATGGCAATGGCAGGATCCTCTGCAGGTATGAGGTCACTGAGCTCTATTGCTGTATCTGTTCATTAAATCTGAGGTGTCCTGCTCACTAGCTTTTCTCCAGCCACTGACCTAAAGATGTTTTCTCAGAAACATTTTCCTTTTGATGAACTCAAAATTATTTCTCGTCAGGAGGTACAGAAGAGCAGAGGCTTCATTCCTTGTGGAGGACACCTTGGAAGTGCAACACTTCAGGATCTCATAGCAGAGGGCAGAACACATGTTCACCCTTCCCTTGAAAAATGCTGAGGGAAACTTCACAAGAGACATGCAAATATTAGAAAATACACTACTAAATGGCATAGGGTTCAGATGGGCAGGGGCACAGGGCAACAAACTAAGCTCCAGCCTGGACAGCCTCAGCAAAACTTCTGCCAGAATTCTGAGCCTGAAAGTATTTGTAGGAATGAATTTGGGGCCTATTTTTAACCACATTTCCTTGAGCAATGTGAACTTTGCTTTCATGCTTCTTGGGGATGTGATTGTTTATGTCCATCTAATCCCTTCCCTGATAACATCTGGGTTTATTGGCAAATTCTTACCAAATTGGACTGACAGAATTACATTCTTACAAAAGCCATAATCATAAGCAGTGGGGCAGAGAGGAGACGTCCCATGGACATTCCCACAACAAGCTGCTATCTGGAACACCAGAAAATCCATCTGAGCCCAACCAGGAATCCAGCCTCACTGGGAAACATGACTTTCAATGTTCACACATCTACTTCTACATGATACCCCAAAACCATCTAAAATCATGCCTGCATGCCCTCAGGAATGCAAACAAGAGACTGGCTTGTCCCTCAGAGCCTAAAATTCAGTGACCTGACCTGCCTCCCCAGACAGGGCCACCCAGGGAGCAGCAGGACCAAGCCAAGCCACAATGCAAGCTCCCTCGGTCACAGCAGGGCTCAGGGACCTGCAGCAGGGAGAAGGGGAACACCAGCACCCTGGTGGCCTGTCTGTCCCCTCACCAAACCCTTGAGCACAGCTGTCAGGGCAAGCTCAGCCCTGCCTGGAAAGGGACACCTGCAGCAGAGCCCTGCCCCAGTGGGCAGCAGCCTCCTGAGGATGCCAGGCTGTGTCCATCTGGCTGTGGTCACAAGAAGTGGCTGGTTGGGAGGTGATACCACACTCAGCCTCCTTCCACCCTGGCCACAGCAGGCTGAACACAGGGAAGCAGAACAAGGAAGGACTTTATGCTGGCAAGCAGCCACTTCCACAGCCACCTCAGGGACCTGCTGGGGAGGGGAGATGCCAACACCTCCTGAGGGGGTGGAGGCTGTTTGGGCATTGCACAGCAGCCCTCTGCTCCTTCTGCTGCAGCTGGCAACCAGGCCCAAAGAATTTCCTGGCACAAAGAGGCAACAGAGGCAACCATGGTTTTACCTATTCAGAGGAAAGGTGTGTTCAGTTTGTTTGAGACCCCATGGTCCTCATGGGGCATGGTCCATTAGCCACTTTTATCTGCCCCACTACCTTCTGCCCATGGGAGATGACAGTAAATAGTGTCAGAGGCTGAAGCTGTTATTGTGGCCCTCTACTCCTTGCATTAAGTATATATGTTCCAGGAAAACTTGTAGGTACTGCTGTGGCTACTACCATGGCATGCTGGTGACAGAGTCTTAAAACAGGGATCTAGAACCTGTGACTAGCAAGATATTGGGATTGCACCAAGAAACCAGAATTAAGACACAAAATACTTTTTGTTCACTGCCTTTGGCCAAAAATTATCTTCAAAATCAATGTGGGAGAAGGAAGGAAGGAAGGAAGGAAGGAAGGAAGGAAGGAAGGAAGGAAGGAAGGAAGGAAGGAA
>JANPWX010017949.1:19510-54869 GCA_024734555.1 Trochalopteron elliotii | reverse complement strand
CCATAAATCCTGGCACACACAGGAATTCCAGCCATAAATCCTGGCACAATCAGGAATTCCATCCATAAACCCTGGCACACACAGGAATTCCACCCATAAAACCCTGGCAGTACAGGAATTCCAGCCACAAACCCTGGCACAAACAGGAATTCCAGCCATAAACCCTGGCACACACAGGAATTCCAGCCACAAACCCTGGTACAATCAAGAATTCCAGCCATAAATCCTGGCACAAACAGGAATTCCAGCCACAAACCCTGGCACACACAGGAATTCCAGCCATAAACCCTGGCACAAACAGGAATTCCAGCCATAAACCCTGGCACAATCAGGAATTCCAGCCATAAATCCTGGCACAATCAAGAATTCCAGCCATAAATCCTGGCACAATCAGGAATTCCAGCCATAAATCCTGGCACACACAGGAATTCCAGCCATAAACCCTGGCACAATCAGGAATTCCAGCCATAAATCCTGGCACACACAGGAATTCCATCCATAAACCCTGGCACACACAGGAATTCCAGCCACAAACCCTGGCACACACAGGAATTCCAGCCACAAACCCTGGCACACACAGGAATTCCAGCCACAAACCCTGGCACAAACAGGAATTCCAGCCACAAACCCTGGCACACACAGGCACTGGGCACAGGAATTCTGGCTGGGATGGGAATGCTTTGGGGAGGTATGTTGGGGTTGGAAGAACCTCACACAATTCCCAGGGAGGACAGGGAGCTCCCCTCAGGGAGAACAGCAGCCTGGGGATGTGGGAGTGGATTCCATCCCTGGATTTATGACAGGGGATGGGATTCTCCATCACAACCCCAGGAACCCCAAGTTCTTCCAAGGTGAGGGCAGTGGGAATGAGGCTGGGCAGGGGCTTCAGGACTCCAGCCCCATTCCTTCAGGGATTTTAACCCTGTGGATGTGGGGAGAGGGCTCAGGGGTGGCCTGGGCAGGGCAGGGAAGGGTCACTCAGTGTCTCAGAGGGTTTTTCCCAGAAGTGATTCCATGTTCTCCACAGGAGCTCATCCAGGCTGATTCCTGGGGCCCACAGTGGTGTTTGCACTGTTTGTTTAAGGGACACCTCACACGTTATCCAGTGCCACCCCTGCCATGGCAGGGACACCTCCCCCTGGCCCAGGGTGCTCCCAGCCCTGTCCAGCCTGGCCTGGGCACTGCCAGGGGGATTTGGCATCCCCTTTGCAAAGGTTCAGGCTGAAATTGGAGAACCTGGAAGGTTCAGATGTTGGTGGAGAACCCACAGCCAGAAGAGGTTTTTTCATGACTTGTTTAGCCTCGGGAAGAGTTTGGGGAGATGTTTTTGGTGCACTCAGGGATGGTTGGTGTGTTTGGTGTGATTTCTGTGATTTCTGTGATTGGTGTGTTTGATTGGTGTGATTTCTGTGATTTCTGTGATTGGTATGTTTGATTGGTGTGATTTCTGTGATTGGTGTGATTGATTGGTGTGATTTCTGCAAATTCCCTGATTTCTCTGATTTGTGTGTTTGATTGGTGTGATTTCTGCAAATTCTCTGATTTCTGTGATTTCTGTGATTGGTGTGTTTGATTGGTGTGATTTCTGTNTCTCTGATTTCTGTGATTTCTGTGATTGGTGTGTTTGATTGGTGTGATTTCTGTGATCGGTGTGATCTTTGTGATTTGTGTGTGTGATTGCTGTGGTTGCTGTGATTTGTGTGTGTGTGTTTGGTGTGATTCCTGTGATTTTTGTGATTTGTGTGTTTGGTGTGATTTCTGAGATTTCTCTGGTTTGTGTGATTTGCATGATTTTGTGTGATTTTCCTGATTTCCGTGATTTGGTGTGATTTCTGTGATTTATGTGATTGATGTGTTTGGTGTGATTTCTCTGATTTCTCTGATTTCTGTGATTTGGTGTGATTTCTGTGTTTTGATGTGATTTCTGTAAATTCTCTGATTTCTGTGATTTCTGTGATTGGTGTGTTTGATTGGTGTGATTTCTGTGATCTCTGATTTGTGTGATCTGTGTGTTTGTTTGGTGTGTTTTCTGTGATTTCTGTGATCTCTGTGTGTGTTTGGTGTGATTTCTGTGATTTGTGTGTATGTTTGTGTGATTTCTGTAATTGGTGGGTGTGTTTGGTGTGTTTTGGTGTGACTGGTGTGATTTCTGTGATCTGTGTGATTTGTGTGTGTGTTTGATGTGATTTCTGTGATTTGTGTGTTTGAATTCTGTGATTTCTGCCATTTGGTGTGATTTGTGTCATTTCTGTGATTTCTGTGATTACTGTGGTTGGTGTGGCTTCTCTGATTTCTGTGATGTGGTGTGAATTCTCTGATTTCTGTGAATTTTCTGATTTCTGTGATCTGTGTGATTTGTGTGTGTGATTGCTGTGATTTGTGTGATTTGGTGTGATTTGGTGTGATTTTTGTGATCTGTGTGATTGGTGTGTTTGGTGTGATTTCTACAATTTCTGTGGTTTGTGTGTTTGGTGTGATTGATGTGATTTCTGTGATTGGTGTGACTTCTCTGATTTCTGTGACTTCTCTGATTTCTGTGATTTCTCTGATTTCTGTGATTTGGTGTGATTTCTATGATTCCTGTGGTTTGTGTGTTTGATTGGTGTGATCGATGTGATTTCTGTGATTGGTGTGACTTCTGTGATTTCTCTGATTTCTCTGATTTGGTGTGAATTCCATGATCTCTGTGATTTGGTGTGAATTCTCTGCTCTCTGTGATTGGTGTGAATTCCCTGATTTCTGTGNCACTGGGTGGGCTCTGAGGTCCCCTCCCACCCAAACCAGAGGATTTTTGTCACCTGTGGAGCCCCTCAGGCTCTCCTGTGTCCCAGTTCCCAGCTGGCACACACAGCACCGTGCCCAGGCACCCTCAGCACTGGGAAAAAGCTGCTCCAGGGAGGTTTGGAGTGGAAGCAGTTCCTGCAGAGCAGGAACAGCTCAGCCCTGGCACTGCTGGAGCTCCAGTGCTGTAGCAGGAGCCCTTGCAGGTACCTGGAATGGTTCCTGCAGATCCTGGATAAGGGAGATCTCCCTGCCAGGGGAGCAGCTCAGCAGCTCTGCCAGGAAGGAGAGCTGGAGGTGACACTCTGCTCTTGGAAGGGTTTCCTCCCTGCTGCACTAGCTGAGTCCTCAGCCCTCCCTGCTGTGAAAAACAAGGTTCACTTTCTCTGGTAGAATTTCTAAGTTTAATAAAAAGACAATTAGGAGGCAGAATAAATGAAATACACCCGGGTGCTTGGCATTAGCTAAAAAGCACCAGCTCAGAACACTTCCTGTTACATATTTATGCACTTTCATGTGTTATTTAAACATTCTTTTGCTTTGTTTTAACTTTTAACTTGCCCCCATTCCATTTTTCTTTGTGGCTCTGTGTTGTCCGCACACTTCTTGGTAACAGACAGGCAACAAATTCTTCTTTTGGAGTTTTGGGGTCTGTCACTATTATCTCCATCTAGGTAACCTGAGAATGTGGGGAATTTTCTGATTCTCTTTACCATTCTTCTGAGTTAGCTGCCAAAAGCTTTTTTTACATCACATGGTTTTTATTTTAATATTATGTTATAGCTTAAGAAATATATACATTCATCACACCACTATTTTTAATAGCAGAAATAAACTGTATTAATACAGCACAGTTTTCTAACATTAGAGATATAGTATTCCTTCTAATATTTGTGAAAAGCCAATGTTATAATATGTATTTATAACACTGCACAGGACACAGGGACCTGGACTGTGCTGCTGCCTGGCCCCTTTCCCTGCAGGATACCCTGAGGGTTTGTTTGTGCTCAGTGAGCTCCTCCTGCAGGGGAAGGGGCTGGGATCTCCCCAGGGCTGCTCCAGAGCCCCTCCTGCAGCACCCACAGGGCAGGGGGGGCTGGAACTGGAGCCTCTGAGCCCATTCTGTGTGAGGGGCTGATTTAGGGCAAATCTGGGAGGAAACCTCTGAATGGGGTCCCTTTGAAAAAAGCAAACCCAAACAGCCCCTTCTTCAACCAGTCTGGGGAAAAAAATCTCCTCAGAGAAAAGTGGGAAAAGTTATTTATTTAACAAAGTGCCCACAAGCACAAAAAATTGAATAATATGAAACAATAAAACCTCTCCTTCTGAAGAGAGATGGCAAAATTGAGAAAGTCCTTGCCGTGGGTAGCTCAGCTCACTCGGTCTCTTGTCAGTCCCTCCAGCACTGGAAAATGCCACAGTGGGCCACAGAAAAGCTCCAGGGGCTCATCTGGGTTTTCAGTCCAGAGCAGGGTTAAGGAGTCCCAGAAAAAGGAAAAAAAAACAGTCCAGAAAACTCCTCAGCCTCAGCTAGCTGCAGTTAACTAAAAGCACAGGAGATCTCTGCCCTGCTGTCTGTCTGTGCTGCAGACAACACAGTCCAGGAGCAGAGTGTGGAGGAGTGAGAGCACTTTCTGAAAACAAACTCTGTGCTGCTTCTCCCTGCTTTGCTCTCAGAACCAGTCTTAAAAGCACAGAAGACAATATCCAACATAAACAGAACAGACAATTAAAGAGACAACATCATAAAGTCACCTTGGGACAGGGGCTCCCAGAGACACTGCAGTGAGGGATTTCACCTTGGGAGGAACAGATTTCCCAGGTCCTGGAGCACTTCCTGAGCCTGTGTCAGGGGCTCCCAGAGACACTGCAGTGAGGGATTCCACCTTGGGAAGAACAGATTTCCAGGTCCTGCAGCAGTGCCAGGGCTGTGCTCACATCCCTGTGCCAGCCCTGTGAGCAGAACCCCTGGGCTGGGGCTGGGCAGTGCCAGCAGGGGCTGGAAGGGCTGCAGAGGGTTCAGGAGCAGTGCAGGCACTGACCTTGTCCAGCTCTGGGTGTCTCAGTTTAGGAAGGACATTGAGATGCTCAAACATGTCCAGAGAAGGGAACGAGGCTGGAGAGGGGCTGGGAACACAAACCCTGTGAGGAACAGCTGAGGGAGCTGGGGTTGTTTATCCTGGAGAAAAGGAGACTCAGAGCTGACCCTATCACTCTCCACAACTCCCTGAAAGGTGCCTGTGCTCAGCTGGGGTTGGTCTCTCTCTCCAGGCAGCACTGACAATGAGAGGACACAGCCTCAAGCTGCACCAAGGGAAATTTAGGTTGGATATCAGGAAAAAGGTTTTTACAGAAAGAATAATAAAGTCCTGGAATGGTCTGCCCAGGGAGGAGGTGGAGTCACCATCCCTGGGTGTGTTCAAAGCAGACTGGATGTGGCACTTGGTGCCAGGGTTTAGTTGAGGTGTTGGGGCTGGGTTGGACTCGATGATCTTGGGGATCTCTTCCAACCTGGTGATTCTGTGATTCTGATTGATTCTGTGAATTCCATGACTGATTCTGTGATTGATTCTGTGACTGATTCTGTGATTGACTCTGTGATTGGTTCTGTGATTGATTCTGTGACTGATTCTGTGATTGATTCTGTGATTGGTTCTGTGATTGGTTCTGTGATTGATTCTGTGACTGATTCTGTGATTGATTCTGTGACTGATTCTGTGATTGATTCTGTGATTGGTTCTGTGACTGATCTTGTGAATTCTGTGACTATCCCATGATTGATCCTGTGACTGATCCTGTGCATTCTGTGAACCCTTGGCTGTCCCCGTGTCCCCCCAGGGAGATCCTGCAGGAGATCCAGCGGCTGAGGCTGGAACACGAGCAGGCGTCCCAGCCCACCCCGGAGAAGGCGCAGCAGAACCCGACCCTGCTGGCCGAGCTGCGCCTGCTGCGGTGAGGGGACAGCGGGCGGGGACACTGCGGGGGTGGGGACAGCGGGCTGGGCTGGGGACACGGGGCTGGGGACACCGGGCTGGGCTGGGGACACGGGGCTGGGGACATGGGGCTGGGCTGGGGACACTGGGCTGGGCTGGGGACACGGGGCTGGGCTGGGGACACTGGGCTGGGCTGGGGACACGGGGCTGGGGACACTGAGAGCTGGGCTGGGGACACTGGGCTGGGCTGGGGACACTGGGCTGGGCTGGGGACACAGGGCTGGGGACACTGGGCTGGGCTGGGGACACGGGGCTGGGGACACGGGGCTGGGGACACGGGGCTGGGGACACTGGGCTGGGCTGGGGACACTGGGACAGCAGGCTGGGGTCACTGAGAGCTGGGCTGGGGACAGCGGGCTGGGCTGGGGACACTGGGACACTGGGCTGGGGACACTGGGTTGGGCTGGGATACTGGGCTGGGCTGGGGACAGCAGGCTGGGCTGGGGCCACTGGGCTGGACTGGGGCCACTGGGCTGGACTGGGGCTACTGGGTTGCTGGGCTGGGGGCAGTGCAGGGGCAGGTCCTGGCAGGGCAGTCTCACACCCAGGGGGCTGGGGCAGCACCTGGAGCTTTTCCGAGGGTTCAAGAGTAAATAAAAAGCTCCCTCCCAATGAATCCTGTCTGTACAATCCAGGGAAGGGTTGGTGGGGAAGGAATCAGCAGGACTGGGGCTCCTGCAGGGGTTTTCCAGCCTCAGGGATTCCCTGATCCTGAAGGTCACTGCCCGTGCTGCAGGCACAGGGAACAGGAGCTCTGCCACCCCAAAGCCTCATCCTTAGGGAATTCCCACAGCTTATCTGGGCTGGGAAGGTGTTTCCCAAGCTCCAGGTGCTTCCCAGCCCGGGCAGGAGGGGTGGGATGGGATTGTCTGGAAGCAGCAGGCACAGTGTAGAGTTCAGGCTGGGAAAGGAGGGGAGTGACAACCCATGGGAAATGGTGTCCCAGGTTTGGAAGGCTGCAGGAACCCCGTGGGGATGAGTCAGCTGCAGCTCTGCTGGCAGCTGTGACCTTGCAGAGTCCCTGGATCCCTGTCCTGGCACATCCCTGCAGGGCACTGCAGCTGTGCCAGTCTCCCTGTGCCAGGCTCCTCCTGCCTGCAGGACCAGGGAACCTGGAGTGCCACAGGGTTTGGGCTGGAAGGGACCTCAGAGCCCAGACAGGGCCTGCCCTGCCATGGCAGGGACCCCAAATCCCACCCAGAGCCACCCCTGCCATGGCAGGGACCCCAAATCCCACCCAGAGCCACCCCTGCCATGGCAGGGACACCTCCCACTGTCCCCAATGTCCAGCCTGGCCTTGGGCACTGCCAGGGATCCAGGGGCAGCCACAGCTGCTCTGGGCACCCTGTGCCAGGGCCTGCCCACCCTGCCAGGGAACAATTCCTGCCCAAAATCCCACCCAAATCCCCTTTTTCACTTTGAAGCCATTCCCCGTGTCCAGTTCCTGGTGAAGATTCCCAGACCAGCTCCCTTGTAGGCCCCTCCAGATCCTCAGTTTAAGAACCACAGTCCTGAACACACAACAAGATGCTGAGAGAAACACCCAGTGTGGTTAATATCTGTTCATTTTCCAGAGTTTTCTGTCCTTTAGAGAACAGCCCTGTGGTTAAAATTCCCAGATTACCCGGGGCGTGCCCCCTGACAGCATTCAAGGGCTCAGTCTGTAACAGGGGATGTTTTAACGTGGCATTGAGACATCCTGGAGTCCACAACAATCCCTGTAAGGAACAAACAATCCCCTCCAGGCTGCTCCTCCCTGAGGTCACTTCTCACCCCCCAGGGCTGAGTCTGCCTGTGAGCTTCTCCTTTCTTACTCACTCCTGGCTTTTTTTACCTGCAAACCCCAGCCCCGAGTCAGGATTCCTGAAATAGCTGCAGACAGCTTTTGTGCAGGGAAGGGGAGGGGAGGGGAGGGGAGGGAGGGTAGGTCACTCCTCCTCTGCTGCTGTTGTCACCTGGCTGCTCTGCCAGCTCTGCTGAGTGTCCCCCCACACGGGCACAGCTTTTCCCTGCAGCCTTTTCCCTCTTTCATTTCCCTCTTTTCCCTCCCAAAGCTCATCCTGGCTTGTCTGAGCCCTGCAGGATGCTGGGCTCTGATGCTCAGAGACATCAAAAACGGGGTTTTTTTTCCTCAAAATGCTCAGCAGGGCTTCCCTCTGCCTGTGGCTGGAGCAGATCTCTGCCTTTGGGGGCAGCCTGGGGGGAATTCCAGGCTCATGGTGGTTGTGCTGAGCTTCACTCAGGTTTTTAAATGGGGAGCAGGAGCCAAAATCCTTTTACCTGGGAGAACTGAGGAGTTTGAAGCAGCCCGGGTTCATTCTGTGCCTGTCTCTCCCGTGTCCTGGCACAGGCAGAGGAAGGATGAGCTGGAGCAGAGGATGTCAGCACTGCAGGAGAGCAGAAGAGAGCTGATGGTGCAGCTGGAGGGGCTGATGAAGCTGCTCAAAGTAAGGAAGCTCCTGTTGGAAAGGCAGCACATCCCTCCCTTCCCTGCCTGCTCTGGGATCCCTGCTTTGCTGTCACACCCTAAAAACCTTTCCTGAGGGGCAGGAGGGCTTCATTCCCATCCCAGCTCTGGGTGGTTCATGGTTTCCCAGGTTTGTGGGGGGAAAGTATCCAGAGCCTGAGGTTTGGGGTGGTTTTACAGGCTTGGATTTGGTAACTGGGGCTCAGCATTTCCCTCTCTGCCAGGGGAATAAACCAGGAGCAGGGCAGGGTGTGAGTGCCAGGGACAAGGAGCTGGCCCTGCACAGCCCCTGCCACATCTGGGCCTTTTCTCTGGGGGTTCTGGGGCTGGCCCTGAGCTCCAGCATTGTTTGTGTTCCTCAGGAGGGTTTTTTCTGGCCCCCCCCCGGACTGAGCTCAGCCTGAGTGGGGAATTGTGTCCCACCTTTGTCCTTTCTCTGCTTTAAAGCAAACAAGAGCCTCCCTGCAGAGCAATGGGCAAAGCCTTGGCCTTGGGGAGGTTTTGGTGCCACACAAGGAGCCCCAGAGGTGCTGGGGGAGGAGGGACAGACCTGGCAGGGTGACAGTGGCACAGGGGTGACAGTGGCACAGGGGTGACAGTGGCACAGGGGGTGACACAGATCAGCTGCAGGCACATCTGGATGGTCCCAGGAAAATCCAGAGCTTCTCTGCACTCAGAAGGAACAGTGAATTCCCAATGGGAGAATTCCCAATCAGTGAATTCCCAGAGTCTGGCACTCAGAAGTGCCATCACTCCTCAGCTTGGGCTTTATCCTGGGGGAGGAACTCCTGCTCTTCATCCTGGGGAGAAACTCCTGCTCTTCATCCTGGGGGAGGAACTCCTGCTCTTCATCCTGGGGAGGAATTCCTGCTCTTCCTCCTGGGGAGGAACTCCTGCTCTTCCTCCTGGGGAGGAACTCCTGCTCTTCCTCCTGGGGAGGAATTCCTGCTCTTCATCCTGGGGGAGGAATTCCTGCTCTTCCTCCTGGGGAGGAATTCCTGCTCTTCCTCCTGGGGAGGAACTCCTGCTCTTCATCCTGGGGAGGAATTCCTGCCCCTGCCCTTCATGCTGGGGCATGGATGTCCATTCAGGGGCAAATGATCAAACACCCCTCCCTCAGCAGGGTCTGCTTTATTCCCCTCCCTGTGCACCTGAGCACAGCTCACTGTCCATGTTTGGGAATTCTGCCTTTCCTGGAGCCAGGGGTTCTGCTCTGTGTTTGTCCTGCTCAGCCCATTAATGTCTGACTTCAAAAATCACAGAAATACTGGAATCCCAGAGTGGTTTGGGTGGGAAGGGACCCCAGAGCCCACCCAGTGCCACCCCTGCCATGGCAGGGACACCTCCCACTGTCCCAATGCCCAGCCTGGCCTTGGGCACTGCCAGGGATCCAGGGGCAGCCACAGCTGCTCTGGGCACCCTGTGCCCCTCCTCACCCTGCCAGGGAACAATCCCTGCCCCAGACCCCATCCAGCCCTGCCCTGGGCAGTGGGAAGCCATTCCCTGTGTCCTGTCCCTCCATCTCTTGTCCCCAGCCCCTCTCCAGCTCCCTCACAGTCACCAAATCTATTCCAAACCTTCATCCAGCAAACGGGCCTGGCTGGAAGGGAATCCCCATCCCATGAGGGTGCCCAGGCAGTGGGAAGGGGCCCACAGGGCTGCAGCAGCTCCATCCCTGGGAGCTGCCAGAGCCCTGAGGTCCAGGTGAGCTGTCCTGAGCCCTCCCCAGGTCCTTTCCCACCTGGCTCACTCCAGGAGCTGTGGCCACTGGGATTATTTGCTCCCACACCTTGCACAGTGGGGTTATATTTGCATTTCCCCCCTCTGTGGAGCCCCACAGCCTCTCCTTGATGAAAGCCTCTTCCAGAAAGACATCTGCTCTGGAGCTGGAGGAATCCAGAGTGGAAAATTCCCTGCCAATGCAAATTTGCCGGAACAGTTAAAAATTTATGCCTGGTTTTCAGAGTGGGTTTGGTTTAAACCCCTTGGTTCTCCCTCCATTAAATCCAGGAGCACTTTGCCCTCAGCTCAGCCCAGGCACTGCTCAGCCCAGGGCTTTAAATCACTTAACCAGGCTCAGTGAGCCCCTCACAGCCCCCTGCTCCCCTCTGCTCATGCAGGGCTTCTCTGCCTTGCCCAGGTTTTTAATGTGAATTTTTTATCTTTGGGAGAACCAAGTTGGATGTTGAGTCCCTCGCTGAGCCTCAGCAGCCAGAGGGGCTGCACTGCCCTTCCTGCCTGGTTCTCTTTTCATCCTTTGGGAGCTCTCAGTGACCCAGCACTGCCACCACGGGATTATTTCCTGCTGTGGTCACTGAGGATGCTGGGGGTGAATCCCTGTGTCTGTGCCTTCAGGAATCAAACCCGGGATCTGTTCAAACCACCAGATCAGCTTTTCTTGGCAAGATTTCCTTTCCATGAAGTTCTAAAGCTTCTGTGTCACCTGTCAGTGGGGCCCTGGATCAGCATCCCTGATACATAAACATGAATAAAGTAATGACAGGGTCAGATCATGGAATCCAGAGTGGTTTGGGTGGGAAGGGACCCCAGAGCCCACCCAGTGTCCCCCCTGCCATGGCAGGGACACCTCCCACTGTCCCCATGTCCAGCCTGGCCTTGGGCACTGCCAGGGATCCAGGGGCAGCCACAGCTGCTCTGGGCACCCTGTGCCAGGGCCTGCCCACCCTGCCAGGGAACAATTCCTGCCCCAGATCCCATCCAGCCCTGCCCTGGGCAGTGGGAAGCCATTCCCTGTGTCCTGTCTGTCCATCCCTTGTCCCCAGTCCCTCCCCAGCTCTCCTGGAGCCCCTTTAGGCCCTGCAAGGTCCCATTTAGGTCACCCCAACAAGCTTCTCTTATTTCTCTCCCCTCCCTGTCTGAATATCCACACTCCTGGGTATTCCAAGACCCATCCCAAACTCCCTGCCCTGCCCCAGGTGGCTCCTCTCACTCAGATCATTATTTTAAGCTGCAAGTTCCCCAACCTGCTGAGCTAAAAACACCATTCCCTGTAGATACTTTTGACACCCTTTCCCGTTCTGGGTGTGGGAGCCTCCCCGTGCAGACTCCAGGGGGAGGGGATGGGGCAGACACGGGATCCCTCCCTCCTCCCCCGGCCGGGATTTCAGCCCGGGCCGGTGCTGCCCCCGGGCTCTGGTTTGTTCCCGATGTTGGTGTTTATTTCCAGCTCTCATTTGCAGCAGGTTCAGCCCTGCCAGACACGATTTTCTCAGGTTTTAGCTTCTCTCATCACTTGGAGCTCTTCAAAACTGTTCATGTATAATTTACATCAGCTGTTAAGCTTCTATGGGTCTTTTTTTCCATTTTCTTGTGCAGTATTTTTTTACATTTTTAATGCTGCCTTCATTTCACCATTTAGGGCTGGATTCAGCTCACCCAGCTCTGCTTACCTCAGAGTTTGGGGCCTCAAATCCCTCTCTGAGGAAAAGGAGAGGGAGGAAACACCTTGTGGGTGTCAACAGCTTCCCCTGAGGGGCAGCTCTGATCTCTGCTGCCTGTGACAGGGACAGCACCCAGGGAAGGGCTGGAGCTGGGCCAGGGGGATTTGGGATGGATTTTAGGGAAAAGTTCATCCCCAGAGGGTGCTGGGCACTGCCCAGGCTCCCCAGGGAATGTCCCCAGAGCTCCAGGAGTGTTTGGACACCACTGCAGGGATGCCCAGGGTGGGATTGTTGGGGGTCTGTGCAGGGCCAGGGGTGGGACTGGATGATCCCTGTGGGTCCCTCCCAGCCCAGGACATTCCAGGGAAGCCCATCCAGAGTTGTCCTCTGGGGGTTCATCCACTTCCCCACACTGTGGTGGCTGGACCCAGAGCAGGGAAAGGCTCTGGAATAAAGTCCCTTCCAAGCCAAACCACTCCTGGTTCTGTGATTTCTGACCCTTCTGGTTCTGTGATTTCTGTTCCCATTCTGTGATTTCTGACCATTCCCAATCTGTGATTTCTGACCATTCCCAATCTGTGATCTTTGACCATTCCCATCTGTGATTTCTGTTCCCATTCTGTGATTTCTGACCATTTCTGGTTCTGTAATTTCTGACCATTCCCATCTGTGATCTCTGACCATCCCATTTCTGTGGTTTCTGTTCCCATTCTGTGATTTCTGACCATTCTGGTTCTGTGATTTGTGACCCTTCTGGTTCTGTGATCTCTGACCATTCCCAGTTCTGTGATTTCTGTTCCCATTCTGTGATTTCTGACCATTTCTGGTTCTGTGATTTCTGATCCTTCTGGTTCTGTAATTTTTGAACATCTCATTTCTTTGATTTCTGACCATTCCCATCTGTGATCTCTGACCATTCCAGTTCTGTGATCTCTGACCATTCCAGTTCTGTGATCTCTGACCATTCCCATCTGTGATCTCTGACCATCCCATTTCTGTGGTTTCTGTTCCCATTCTGTGATCTCTGACCATTTCTGGTTGTTTGTGCAGAGTTAATTAAACCCCCCTGGGGGTCCTGCCCTGATGTTCCTGGGCCCTCCCAGGCACCTCCCCAGGCCCTGCAAATGAGTCAATATTGGGGTTTTGGAGTGTTTTCCAAAAATCATCCCCAGGGAGTGCTGACACTTCTGTCCAGGGGCTCCATTAATGGGAATTTCATGGGATCACACACTGGGCTGGGATGGAGGGAAGGAAGAGAGGCTGTGGCTGCCCCTGGATCCCTGGCATTGTCCATGGCCAGGTTTTACAGGGCCTGGAGCACCCTGGGATGGTGGGAGATGTCCCTGCCCTGGGGGTTCCAGGTGGGATTTCAGTCCTGGGATGGTGGGAGNGGGGGTTCCGGGTGGGATTTCAGCTCAGGGATGGTGGGAGGTGTCCCTGCCTGGGGGTTCCAGGTGGCATTTCAGGTCCCTGCCCACCCAAGCCCTTCTAGGACCGTGGCTCCATCCAGCCTTGGCTTCCCCTCATTCTGCATCTCCTGCAGTGCCCTGGCTGTGCTGAGCATTCCCTGGGGACCCCTGTCTGCTCCTCCCAGACCTTTCAGTGTCAGCTCCACGGAAATCCAGCAGACAGATCCCATTTCTCTGCTTCCATTTCCTGCCTGGTGATTTCCTGGCTGCTGCTCTGGTGATTTATCCCTGCCCAGCCCAGCCCCAGCCCCAGGCAGCTCCTCACAGGGCTCCTGCACATCTCTGCTCACTGCCAAGGCCTCCTTTGTCAAACTAACAGCTTTTTTTTGGCAGAGGGGAGATAATTTAGGATCTTTTTCCCTGCCCTGGGTCCCCATCTGGTGCTGGTGGGAGGCACGAGGGTGGGATTTGGGATGTGGGGAGGGCACTGAGCAGAGCCAGGCCCCACATCTGGCCAAACAGCACCACAGTCACGGCTGAGGGAGCCCCAAATCTTGGGAGAAAAACCCCAAAATGTCTGCTCAAAACCATGGAATTCTCCCCCAGTCATTCCCAGACTCCTCTGCAGGGCTGGGAATGGGAAAACAGCTTCCAGTGGTCAGTGAGAAGAAGCTGCTTTAAATGAAGGGAAAGGTTCTGGTTAATCCTGCTCAGATGGGAGATCAGCCAGGGGGAAGGTTGATAAATGGGTTCATGGATCTCCAGGCCAGAAGGAGCTTTTATCCCACGAGTTTTAATTCCATGACCTGGATTTCTGGGGGGCTGTGCTTGGCCCTGCTGCCCCCTGAGCTGCTGGTGTGTGCAGGGGTGGAGGGAGTCACCTGAAAGGGCAGGAATTGCTGCTTTGGGATAGAAAAGGGTCACCAGCACCATCCTGCAGCCCTGGTGTCACACAGGGTCAGCCCCGTGGTGGTTCCTGCCTGGGAGAGGACAAAATCCATGGAAAAACCAGAATTACCCAGGGAACTCTGGGCTGGGGGGGGACATTTCCCTCACTCCCAGCAATTCTCCTGTAGCTGAAGGCAGGATGTGCCTCCACCAGCCCAGCCCCAACCACAGTGGGCACTTCCCTGCTTCCACAGGGGAGAAATTCCCCACTATTCCACCTTTTTGTGTCCTCCAAGTCAGGAGGGATCTGTTCTGAGGGGCTGCAGTGCAGGAACTGCTCTCTGTGCCTCTCTGTCCTCACTCAGCCCCTCTGGTGTCCCCCCCAGACCTGGCAGAGGTCCTGGGGTGCCCAGGGGGAGCTGCCCAAGGGGAGGTTTTGCTGTTGGGGCTCTGTGCTGGCACATTGGAGTGTCTGGACACTCCCCGTGGCAGTTCCAGGCTTTAGGGGCTGGATCTGGGCTCTGTGGGCTCAGGGCTGGAGCAGGAGGGGATCCTGGAGTGCTTTGGGCTGGAAGGGAGCACAGAGGGCAGGGACACCTTCCCCTGGGGCCAGCAAAGGTCCTGCCCAAAGCAGCAGCCACCCCTGGAGGTCGTGTCCTGTACCCCAGGGGTCCCCAGGGGCTGCCATGGCCATCCCAGTGTCCCACTGGGGCCACCAGCAGAGTGTGACAATGGGACAGATGTCACCTGTGCTCCCCCACAGCCCTGTGTCCTGTGTCCCTGCCACCATCTCCTGTCCTTTCACTGTGTATTTTGTGTGAGAATCAGCATTTGTGTGAACATTTTCACAGGATAATTAATCTTTCCCCTCTCTCCCCTCACCTTTTTCTCTTGCCACCATCTCCAGGAGGAAGAGCAGAAGCAGGCAGTAAGTTGACTTCACTTTGTGGGTGATCTGACTTTTAAATTTTTTTTNCCCCTCCCACCATCCTGGGTTGTTCCTGTGTGAGGGGGACCTGGAGCAGCTCTGGGTGCTGTGGAGGAGAAGGTTCAGGTGTCTCAGGGACCTGCCCAGGGCTGTTGGCTGTGAGGAATTCCTGCCAGGGGTGAGGGTGGATGGAGCAGGAGTCACAGATCAGGACCATGAAGGGCAGCAGTGCTGGCAGCCCCTCTGGGAATCTCTGATCTCTGCTGGGGCTGCAGGTCCTGTCCTGTCCCATGGTGAGAAATTCCTGGGAAGTTGTCAGGAACTGACACCAGGAGAGGGCCAGGATTTCTGATCCTGGCACTGACAGGGGAGTGCAGGAACCCCTGAGCCCAGAGCTGCTCCTCCATCAAGGCTGGGGCAGTGTCTGTCCAGCCCTGGGCACACCCTGGAGGAGCAGAGCAGTGTGGAGATGATTCCAGGGACATCCCATCCACCCTGGAGCCACACAGAGCCCACCAGGCTGCTCCCCACCATTGTTGTGTCCCAGCTATAAAATCCTAATTTACACCAGGACCCTCTCCAGGCCCCAGCTGGGGACAAGCCTGGGCAATCTGCTAAATATTAACCCTCTTTGTTTGGTGGTGGGAGGAGCAGCAGTCAGAGCTGTGGTGTCCAGAGGAGCATTGCAGGGGTTCCCCATCACAGGGATGGTGTCCTTGGCCCCACAACCACCCCTAACTCCAGACAGGCACAGGAACAGCTTCAGGCAGAGGGGCTGGGGGGCTGGCATGGAATCTTGTCCCTCAGGAAAGCAGAGCAGAGGGGCTCAGGAGTTCAGGGCTGTGTCACCCACAGGAGCAGTGGGTTTGTGCTCCCCCAGCAGTCCCTGGGAAGTCCCTGTGGATCCATGGGAGGGTTTCTCCTCAACCCCACGGACAGGAGTTCCCATGTTCCTGCCATGGTTCACACTGGGTGTTAGAGGAAACCTTCCCAGCCCCTGAAGGAGCTGAACCAGCTCAGCCAAGCCAAACTGGGATGAGCTGTCCTTCCCAAGGGGTGCAGAGCCCTGGGAGAGGGAATTCCCAACCTGCCAGAGCCCTGCAGGACTCTGGTGTCCATTCAGGACCTGGGGCTGCTGCTCTGCTCTGCATCCAGCTCTGCCTGGGCCACGGGAGCAGCAGGGGAGTCCCAGCCCTGGAGGTGACCCAGGAAGGCCTGGAGGTGACACTCAGAGCTCTGGGCTGGGGACAAGGTGGGGATCAGGCACAGCTGGGAGTGGATGGGTTGGGAGGGCTTTTCCAGCCTCAAGGGACCCTGTGACTCCTGAGCCTCCCAGAGCTGTGCTGGGAGCAGGGCTGGGAATGCCCTGAGCTGTGAGAATTCCTGGATTCTGAACACAGCCTTGTCCCAGGGCCAGGAACACTCCTGTGCACAGCCCAGCCAGGGATGGGACAGGGACAGCCCAGGGATGGGGACAGGCAGAGCCCAGGGATGGGGACAGGCAGAGCCCAGGGATGGGACAGGGACAGCCCAGGGATGGGGACAGGGACAGCTCAGGGATGGGACAGGGACAGCCCAGGGATGGGGACAGGGACAGCTCAGGGATGGGGACAGCCCAGGGATGGGGACAGGGACAGCCCAGGGATGGGACAGGCAGAGCCCAGGGATGGGGACAGGGACAGCTCAGGGGTGGGGACAGGGACAGCTCAGGGATGGGGACAGGCAGAGCCCAGGGATGGGGACAGGGACAGCTCAGGGATGGGGACAGGCAGAGCCCAGGGATGGGGACAGGGACAGCCCAGGGATGGGGACAGGGACAGCTCAGGGATGGGGACAGGGACAGCTCAGGGATGGGGACAGCCCAGGGATGGGGACAGGCAGAGCCCAGGGATGGGGACAGGCAGAGCCCAGGGATGGGGACAGGGACAGCCCAGGGATGGGGACAGGCAGAGCCCAGGGATGGGGACAGCTCAGGGATGGGGACAGGCAGAGCCCAGGGATAGGGACAGCTCAGGGATGGGGACAGGCAGAGCCCAGGGATGGGGACAGGGACAGCCCAGGGATGGGGACAGGGACAGCTCAGGGATGGGGACAGGCAGAGCCCAGGGATGGGGACAGCTCAGGGATGGGGACAGACACACCTCAGGGATGATCCTGGGGCTGCTGCTCCCCTCCCAGCACGTTCATGGCTCTCCTGCAGGGATCACCCAGTCCTAGGGCAGATTAAAGCTCAACCAGCCCCCCCTCCTGTGGGCAGGGACAATCCCACTGGCCCAGGTTCCCACCCCAAACCAGTGGGAGTTCCTGGAAGACCCAGAGATTCAGAGCTGTGCATGTCCTGGGGACCAGAGACCCCATGGGGATGAGCCTGCCAGTGTACCTGGAATGGCTCTGTCAGCTTCTTCTGGGATTGGCCAAGCATCCACTGGCACAGGTGGAAAATGGCTTTTTTGGGATTGTACTGGATTTTTTCCCCCTGGGATTGTATTGTATTTTCTTCCTGGGATTGCACTGGATTTTTTTCCTGGGATTGCACTGGATTTTTTCCCTGGGATTACATTGTATTTTTTTTTCTGGGATTGCATTGTATTTTTTCCCTGGGATTGTACTGGATTTTTTTTCCTGGGGTTGTATTGGATTTTTTCCTGGGATCACACTGGATTTTTTTCCTGGGATCACACTGGATTTTTTCCTGGGATCACACTGGATTTTTTTTCCTGGGATCACACTGGATTTTTTCCTGGGATCACACTGGATTTTTTCCTGGGACTGTGTTGCTCCCCCCAGCCACAGGGGGGTTTATCCCTCAGCAGACATTCCCCAGGCAGGGCTGTGCTGCCCTCAGGGGGAAGAGCAGCTCCCCTGGCTCAGAGCTGGCAGCACTGGCCCTGGCACAGAGAGGAGGAGGAGGAGGAGGAGGCAGCCATGGACACGTGCCAGGATTATTCCTGGCTGGAAGGGATTGCCCCGAGGTCCTTCACTCTCCTGGGTGAGGTAAGAGACAAATCCCTGGACTGTGGTGGTGCCTCTGGAGCACTGGGATGGAGATGGGGCCTGCAGGAGGGCTGGTTCCATCTGAAGGGAAGGAACCCCATCTGCCCTCACTCCCAGAGGATTTAGGAATTTCCCTGGGCTCAGGAGCCGTGCCCAGCCCCTTCTGCCCCTTGCCAAGCTTGGCAGGCAGAGCTGGGAGGAGCTGGAGAGGGATTTTGGACAAAGCCTGGAGGGACAGGACACAGGGAATGGCTTTAAACTGGAAAAGGGGAGATTTAGATGGGATTTTGGGCAGGAATTGTTCCCTGGCAGGGTGAGGAGGGGCACAGGGTGCCCAGAGCAGCTGTGGCTGCCCCTGGATCCCTGGCAGTGCCCGAGGCCAGGCTGGACATGGGGACAGTGGGAGGTGTCCCTGCCATGGCAGGGGTGGCACTGGGTGGGATTTGGGGTCCCTGCCATGGCAGGGGACAGAACAAGGTGATCTTTGAGGTCCCTCCAGCCCAAACCATTGTGGGACACTGGGCTGGGGATGGGTCCCTGGTGTCATTGTCCCACGGGAGGGACACTGTCACCCACAGCAGCCCTGGCTGGGCTCAGCCCTGCTCTGCAGTGGCCAGAGGTGATTCCCAGGCTGGGCAGAGCTGTCAGGGCTCTGAGGTTTGTGCTGCAGTGGGGAACAGGCAGGAGGCAGCTCAGCCTCTGCTCCATTCATGCCTTCCCTGAATCACATTCCTGTGCCCTTAATCACCCTTTGGATCACTCAGCCACAAACAGGCAGGAGTTTGTTCACTTTCTTGTCTCCCAAGCCCTGCCTTGGCTGCCAGGGGTGGCTGCCAAGTGCTGCTGGCACAGAGCTCCAGGCACAGGCTCTGCCTGCCTGGACAGGGGGAAATATCCTTGGGAAGGACTTCCCAACCCAGCTGATGGGGTGGGCTCCATTTCCTGAACATCTCCCCTGCCAGGGGCTGCCTGGAAATGGTTCCACTGTCACCCTCGGGACATTTCTCTTTGCTTTTGTCCTTTTTTGTTTTGTTATTTGTGGAATGAGGATGGGGAGGAGAGTGGTGTGAGTGTTCCCAGCAGGACCTGCAGCTCCTGTGGGTTTATTCAGGGTGGTTACAGGGTTTGGTGATGTGCCCAGGGGGCTGCAGGAGCCCCGAGGGTTCATGGCTGTGTTCAGAATTCCCCACATGAGGAGACCTTGCTGGAGAGGACACAGAATCCCCTGGGACTGTCTGGAAGCTGGGGGTGATGTGGGTGCAGTGCCTGTTGTCTGTCTCCCCAGGATGGTTAAACACAGGCAGTTTTCTCTTATTTCAGCTGCCCCTGGCAGCAGCAGAGCCATGGGAGGGTGACATGGGACAGCCTCGTGTCCCAGCACTGTGTCACCCTCCCTGCTGCAGGGACCCAGGGGCTCCTTCAGCACCTCCAGAGCCCTTCCAGAGACTCTGGATAAGGGACAGGGCACAGGGAATGGCTTCCCACTGCCCAGGGCAGGGCTGGGTGGGATCTGGGGCAGAAATTGTTCCCTGGCAGGGTGGGCAGGCCCTGGCACAGGGTGCCCAGAGCAGCTGTGGCTGCCCCTGGATCCCTGGCAGTGCCCGAGGCCAGGCTGGACATGGGGACAGTGGGAGGTGTCCCTGCCATGGCAGGGGTGACACTGGGTGGGATTTGGGGTCCCTTCCCACCCAAACCATTCCATCCCCCTGTGATTCCACACTGAGCCAGAGCAGCCCTCAGCATCCCAGGCCTGGGTGTGCTCAGGGCTGAGCTCAGCTGGGGTTGGAGGTGCCTGGGGACAGCCCTGGAGCTGAGCTGGGATGTGGAGGTGCCTGGGGACAGCCCTGGAGCTGAGCTGGGGTTGGAGGTGCCTGGGGACAGCCCTGGAGCTGAGCTGGGATGTGGAAATGCCTGGGGACAGCNNNTGCCTGGGGACAGCCCTGGAGCTGAGCTGGGATGTGGAAATGCCTGGGGACAGCTCTGGAGATGCTGTCCAGGCTGAGCTGTCCCCATGCCTGTGACCAGGGTGTCCCCAGGGACCACAGAGCCAGGGCAGGCTCTGGGAGGGGTCCAAGCACGGGGTACCAGCAATCAGCTGTGCTCCACCAGCCCTTTTTGGGGGGAAATTGCCCTTCTCAGGCATTTCACTGCATCTCCAACCCCCCAGCTCTGCCTGTGGCCTGCCCAGGGCTCACAAGGTGTCACAAGGAGCTGTGACACTGTGCCAGCAGCTCTGTCCCTGCTGAGCACCTGCCTGGCATCATCCTGCTCAGGCACAGCACTCCTGGGAAAGGGGCACTGCTGGAGCTCTGAAGGCTGAAAACTTCATGTTTTCTGAATTGAAGGGTGCCAGCCCTCAAGCAAACACCTCATTTGACCTGAGGTCTTGGAAAAGGCTTCCAAAGCTGAGTGATAGCACAGAAGCAGAGTCTGTGTAGTTGGGATAGTCTGGACAGCATTGTGTGATCTCACAGGATGAAAAACTTGGATTTGGGTTTTTAGTGTGTGGTGATCTATGGGAGCCAAGATGGAGAGCTTTGGGTGTGGATTAGTTGTCTTTTTGCACCTTCTTCTTCACCAGTCTGGGTGGTTTTCGGTAACTGGGTGAAAGAGGTTCACATTGCTGGTTTGGGGTGATCACAACTGGATTAGAAGCATAAATAATAGAGATGTCAGCTGTTTATTGGATAACTGGGACTTGAACAGACACCATTTTGGGTCACTTTCTCAACTTGTTAGAGACAGCTCGCATCTCTGAGTTTGTAATGGATAAAGAAAATAAATTTCAGAGTGAGACTTCAAAAACATCTCCTGAGTTTGATTCACCCTGACCTTAGAGCAAGAAAAAGCCAAGAATTCCCCCAAGCCAGGAGCTCCTGTGGCTGCAGCATCACTGACACACGCAGAGCTCTGGGAGGTTCAGGGGCTGATGGCTTTGTGTCAGCCCCTAAAGCTCCCCAGCAGAAAATGTTGGGAGAGGGAGGATGGAGAGCAGGGGCACAGCACGCCCAGACCCTCTGGAGCCGTGAGGAGAGGATGGTTTGTGTCAGAGCAGAGCAGGAGGAGTGTCCCAGGGCAGGAGGAGTNATTCTGGAATCATCTCCTCTGATGTATCCTCTCTGGGCACGGGCTGCAAGTGGTTAAATGATCCCCTCATGCAGTCCAGGATGTGAAATATTTATTGCTTCCCTGCTGAATTTCATAGCCATGCTGACTCTTGTGAAACAATGCTGTCCTCACTCTGCAGTCAAGTGCTCCAGCACGTAACGGGGCTGGAGGAGCACAGGCAGCTCCTCCTCCTGCACACGCTGAGCTCCCTGCAATCCCTGACTCCTGCTGGCCTCAGGCACCAGCCTGGCACCCAAATAACTCCTGCCTGGTGCCACCAGGAATGGAGAGCAACAGCTTTTCCACAGTGTTTTAATGTTAACCAAACCCCAGAGCTGAAAACCCCAGAGTTTTCTCACTGTGGAATTGTGTCCATTCCAGAGACAGAGCTCAGGGGTTTTTAGGTGCTCAGGAATGTCACCAAGATGCTGATGAAATTCCAGTGAGAGCCTCTGCTGTCACCTGGAGGAGGGATTGCTTCTAGAGTCACAGGATGGTTTGGGTGGGGAGGGACCTTAAATCCCACCCAGTGATGGCAGGGACACCTTCCTCTATCCCAGGCTGCTCCAAGCCCTGTCCAGCCTGACCTTGGGCACTCCCAGGGATGGGATGTCCACAAAAACTTCTCTTTTTGTGGCCTTTAGAAGAAGTTCACCAAGATCCTTCCATGCAGAGTCATGGAAAATCCAGCAGAAGCCACCAGATCTTCATCCCCATGCTGTCCTTGCAGGAGAACATCCCTGGAGCTGCCCTGTGCCCACCCCACGGGCTGGGGGTGAATCAAGCTCCTAATGCCCACTAATTCAATTACAGAAGAATTAATATTAACTGTGTTTCTCTGGGTGCATCTGCAGTGCTTTCCCTGGGATCATTATCCAGCCTGGAGGGGTAATCAAAGCCACGTGAAGGACATCTGGATCCACTGTTGGTTTATGTGGCACCTGGCCCTTATTAATAGTAATGAGGAAATGGCAGTTTGGGATTTCTTGACCTCACATGAGATTCATTTCTCTGGGCAAAGGTTGCCAACAGATGGCAGTGATTTGGGGCTCCGTTCATCATCTGCTGCACAGACTTTATTGTTCCACTTTGGCCCTTTCCTCTGTTGGGAACAGTCCCTTTCTCCACCTCGTCTCTTTACAAGGGTTGTCTTTTTCAAAGGCAGCCCTGGAACATCTTGTTGAAGCATGTTGTGTGCAGCACCAGGCTTTAGGTAGGGCCTGACACCACCAAACGATCCTGTCGAGCATAAATCACTCTTTTACTAACTTGTGCTGTAAACTTTTGTCTTTTTGAAGTCAGTGGTTCCTTGGCCCCTCTCCAGTTTGTTCTTTACCTCCCCAGCCCACAAATACACTTTTGCACTCTTGGGGCAGAGGGAAGAGCAGGGAGACACAGCAATGAGCTGAGAACGTGGGGAGAGAAGGTTCTGTGGAGACCTCAGGGCACCTCCCAGGGGATGCAGAGGGACAGTTCAGTGGGCACTGTAATGACAGGGCAAGAAGTGATGGGTTCACACTGAAAGAGGGGAAAATTGGATTAGATAGTGCCAAAGAATCCTGCCCTGGCAGGGTGGGCAGGCCCTGGCACAGGGTGCCCAGAGCAGCTGTGGCTGCCCCTGGATCCCCTGGCAGTGCCCAAGGCCAGGCTGGACATTGGGACAGTGGGAGGTGTCCCTGCCATGGCAGGGGTGGGATGGGATGAGTCTGAGGTGAAGGAATTCCATGAAGGAATTCTGTGAAGGAATTGTTTCCAATTATTGTTCCATTATCCTTTGAAGGCATTCTGGGTGTGGCAGGGACAGGAGATCTCTGTGCCCCATCTCAGACAGTGGCTGAAGGTGTTTGGGTGTCTCCTCTCTGGCCAAGGATCTCCTTGACAAATGGGACCAACTGTGGCTCTGCTGGAAGAGTAAAACCTTTTAACTGTGGAGGGTTTTTTGGATTTTTTTGTAGTTACAGCCGATTTGAAGTAGGCTAGAAGCAAGATAAAGAAACCCAGGAAATGCAGGCCTGGTGCTGTTTGGCATTACAGAAATATTTCAGATTGAAGGCCTTGGGAGTGCTGAGGTTGGATGTTGCTGGCTCAGACCAGGATGGAGATCACTTCCCCTTGTGCCTGGTGGCACAGCACAGATTTACAACCTGCTGTCAGAAATCACAGCCCTGCACACAGCCAGCCACCAGTGTAAACACTGCACCGTGCCACAGGAAGGGGAAAAACCTCTCCCTGGAACCAATTTATCTGTGGTGCTGCATCAAAACAGTCCCACCTCAGAGCCTGGCTCTGTGGAATATCAGTCCCAGCTGCAGCCTTGGCCTCGCGTGATGCTTTAGCCTGAAACCTCTCGGGGTGTTTTTATTTATCAAAGTGAAATGGAAGTTATTCTAACCACCAAAATCGTTGTGTTATCCAAACTGGGTTTACAGAGAAGTGCTGGTGTTGTATTTGTGATTTAGCCTGTGATTTACTGCTGTAACTATCCCTCCAGTGGCACCAGCCTGAGGCAGATGTGCTTCAATCCACAAAGAATTAAAACAGAGGAGAAATAGAAAATCTTAGGGTTTTTAACTGATGTAGTTCAGGGGAAGTGCCCAAGGTCAGGCTGGACAGGTCTTGGAGCAGCCTGGGACAGTGGGAGGTGTCCCTGCCATGGCAGGGGTGGCACTGGGTGGGCTCTGAGGTCCCTTCCCAAACCAAAACCATTCCATGAGTGGATGGTGCTATGCAAACCCTGCTCAGGTGAATATTAGTTTTCTTTTCTCTGCCCCTTTCCCTGTTGAATTTCCCCACGTGGAGGTGAGGGAGGTGCTTTAAAAGGGATCAGGATCCCTGGGCCTGGGAAAGCACCACCAGCCACTGCCCCTCCCCACCGTGGGGCTCATTTGGAAGCATCTCAGGTTTGCTTCCAGCAGCTCCATTCTCCAGATCATTGGCAGCCTAATCCTGCATTGCTGACAGCCCTAACGAGCCCATCAGGTGAAGTCAGCTTCAGAATTCCAGCAGATCTGCATCCTGTGCAGGATTAACTCAGGTACAGAATTCCAGCAGCTCTGCATCCTGTGCAGGATTAACTCAGGTCCAGAATTCCAGGAGCTCTGCATCCTGTGCAGGATTAACTCAGGTACAGAATTCCAGCAGCTCTGCATCCTGTGCAGGATTAACTCAGGTACAGAATTCCAGCAGCTCTGCATCCTGTGCAGGATTAACTCAGGTCCAGAATTCCAGCAGCTCTGCATCCTGTGCAGGATTAACTCAGGTCCAGAATTCCAGCAGATCTGCATCCTGTGCTGGGGTGATGCTCTGGGCACTCACACGTGTCAGGATCAGCACTGTGGCATCACTCACTGCTGGGGGTGGGAAGGGACCCTAAATCCCACCCAGTGCCACCCCTGCCATGGGCAGGGACACCTCCCACTGTCCCAATGCCCAGCCTGGCCTTGGGCACTGCCAGGGATCCAGGGGCAGCCACAGCTGCTCTGGGCACCCTGTGCCAGGCCTGCCCACCCTGCCAGGGAGCAATTCCTGCCCAAGATCCCCCCAGGGAAGCTCTTGGCAGGACAAGGGTCCATGACTTGATGTGGGTGTAGGTGACAGGAGCTCAGTGGCCAGGAGGTCTCTCCCAGCTCAGTGCTGCCCTGATGAGCTGGGTGTGACTGCAGGGTCTGGGCAGAATCTGTGAGTTTCAGAGCCCCTGGTGATGGTGGTGATGATCCCTGAGCCCCTGGGGAGGGGGGAGCTTGTGGGGGATGTTCAGTCACGTCCCCAGGGCTGGAGATGGGAGCCCAGCCTGTCTGCCAGGGTGCCAGGACCTCATCCCAGCCCCACCTCCCTCTGTGTCACTGCCATGGGAAGGAATTCCCACTGCTCAAGGAATTGCCCAGGCTCCTCTGCCCCACTGGAACATGGAGCTTTTTCCTGGGAACATACTGAAGTGAAATCCAGGAACAGATTAAAGTGAAAGGGACCTTGTTCACACAATAACCCAGGAACCAGCAGGTTTCAGGTCAGTAATTTAGACCAGTAAACATCTCATCATGCCCCAAAACCAATGTAGGAAATGGGGTTTTTGTATAAAAACTTCCCCAAGCCTGAGAACTTCACTCTTCTGTGATGTTTTTATCTTCTTTTCTTTATGTTAGAGCCGGGATTAATGCTCAAGAGACACAGTGTTCATGTTTGGACTCAGATGTTTATTAATTCTTATCTGTAGCAGTCTTACAAGTTGTGAGCTCTAGCTAACAAGGTAGAAAATGGAGTACCTCTAACTCTTTCCAAAGTTATTTAAGCAAAAACTAGCCAATAATGACACCTATATTATTTATACTTTTAACCCAATAATTGACCACCCGTGGCCTGCAATGCAGACCCCTTCACCCAATTACAAAACACCACCCAGACCATGAAGAAGGTGAAAAACAAGGTCTGGCCTAGGCCCTGAATCCTCCATCTTGCTTTATATATATATTACTATAGTCTAAACTCTTGAACTCTTTAAGTTTTTCACCCTGTGCTGTCACACACTTCTATCCAAACCCCACACCCACAATCCCAGTGCTGTCACTCAATTTTGGGAGCCTTTTCCACGGCCTCAGGTCAAATGCAGTGTTTGGTTGGGGGTCAGTGAGCACAGAAAGGCTGAAATTCTCAATGCCCAGGGTTCCAACAAGAATTTGTGACATGGGAAAGGTGAGAGCAGAGTCTGAGGATGGGCAGGCCCTGGCACAGGGTGCCCAGAGCAGCTGTGGCTGCCCCTGGCAGTGCCCAGGGCCAGGTTGGACAGGGTTTGGAGCAGCCTGGGACACTGGGAGGTTTCCCTGCCCATGGAACTGGATGAGCTTTGAGGTTCCTTTCCCATCCAAACCATTCCATGATTCTGTAACCTGGCCCCAAACAGCAGTGCCTGTTGCTGGGGGCAGGGCCAAACCACAGGGTTTATTCCCAGTTGTTTTTTGTCCTTTCAAAGAAGAAAAACTTTTTTTTTTCCCTGATGCTTCATCCAGAAGAAGTGTCAGTGTCTCAGGCCAGGGGTGTTTGCTGTCTCCAGCTCAGGGGTGAAGTGTCCTGCTCTCACTTTCCTATGGAAAAACTGAGGAATGGGTCACATTTTCGTCACAGGACAGGGAGTGTGCAGGGCCCTGTCTGCTCTCCATCAGCAGAATCTCCTCCCCAGGCAGGGCACTGAAATTCCCCGGGCAGGGCACTGAAACCTCCCCAGGNTCCACGGGGGTTTTCCATGGGAAAACAGCCCCGGGAGGGGCAGGGCAGCCCTGGGTGAAGCCTCTGGGGTCTCTCCCCTCCTCCGGGGGCTCTTTGCAGCCCACGGAAGGAGCCGGGAGGGGCTCCGGGCTCACGTCCCGCTCCGGGGCCGTGTGTTCTGCATTAGAGCAGAGCCGCTCCTCCCCGAGATCAAAGGGGCTGTGCTGGGACACCGGGGGTGGCTTTTACCGACATGCCTGCAGCAGCTGGAGCAGCTGGAGCAGCCCCGGGACGGGGGATCCTCCCTGTGGGGCACAGCAAAGAGGGGAGAGCAGTTCTGGTAACTCACAGCCCTGTGCCAGCTGCTCCTGCTGCCCCTCCTCTGGGTCCTGCTTCCTCAGGCTTCTCCTGGCTCTGCTAAATCTTCCCTCTTCCTTCTGTCCGTCCTGTGGCTTCCTCAGGCTCCTCTTGGCTCTGCTAAATCCTCCCCCTCTCCCTGGAGGTGTGCTGTGGTGATCTCTGGTGGGAGTGTGGAGCTGTCCCCGTGGGATTCACAGTGCCCCGTGCTCCAGGGGAGGGAGCTGGGGCTTGTCCTGCCCTCCCCAGGGCTGCTGAACCCCCTGAGCTCCTTTCCCAAGGCTGGGAAAAGCAGTGCTGGGAGTGCTGTGGGAGCCGAGGGGCAGAGGGAGCCCAGGGTCACCCCCAGCCCTCGGCACCAGAGGAGGTTCCTGCCCAGAGGTGCCAAAAACCCCACCCCAAAGGCCAGCCTGGACTGTGGCATTGCTGGAGGGTAAATATCACCCTCCTCCTCCTCCTTCTTCTTGGACAGCAGCAGGAATTTCCCCATGGAAAGGGTGCTCAGGCCTTGGAACTGCCCGGGGAGGTTTGCAGTGCCCATCCCTGGGGGTGTCCCAGGAATTCCTGCATGTGACACTCGGTGCTCTTTGGGACAAGGTGGGGATGGGGCAGAGCTGGGACTGGATGGGCTGGGAGGGATTTTCCAGCCCCAATGATCCTGGGATTCCTCTGAGAAGGGAACACTGCCTGCCCCGACGGTGTGCAGAGCTCTGAGCATCACTGGGAGTGCTGAGCAGGGAGGGGAGGGAGGAGGAGGAAGAGGAGGAGGAGGAGGAGGAGGAGGAGGAAGAGGAGGAGGGTGAGGAGGAGGAGGAGGGTGAGGGCTGTACCATGACGAGGCAGCTCTGCTGTGCCTGTGTCATCCCCTCACGTTTCCCTGCTCCCTGCGTGGGCCCAGCCTGTGGAGGCAAACCCCGAGGATGATTCCCAGGATGTGACTTTGGGAAGGGTTGGCAGTGCCCTCCCAGGCAGCTCCTCTGCATCTCGTGCTGCTGCTGCTGCTGACGAGCCAGGAATGGCAAAAAAAGAGGGATGACAAATCCCTCAGTTTGATAGGAAAAGTAGGGAAGGTTGCTGGGCCCCAGCTGCTGCTCACCTATGGAAATGTGAGAGCTGGAAATGAGAGCCAAGGGCACTGTGAGCCCTCAGTCTCTGCCTGGAGCAGAGACAAATTCACCCAAAGAGCCACAAATGCCTGCCATCCATCCATCCATCCATCCATCCATCCATCCATCCATCCATCCATCCATCCATCCTCCTCAGCCCCTTAAATTAATATTCATCACAGTCTTCCTGGGAAGGTTGAAAAAGTGTATTTTGGAAAGTGATGGCTTTACATCAGCAGTGAGAGATGCTTTCCCTCAGCTGTGCTCCTCGCTGTGCTGTGCCTTGCTCATCAAACTCCTCATTTCTCATTTAATCTGTTTTAACCACTTCATTCAGGGAAAATTTGTAGGTGCAGAAATCAAACCGTGCACACGTTTTATCATCCCGTGGTTAGGTTTGAGTTTATTGAGAGCAAAATCCACATTTCTTGATCCTGTTAGGACTGCATTTATCACGCCAGGCCGGGGCCAGTGAGTGATCCATCTTGCCACAGATCTATTTTTAGTGCTCTGGCTGTGTGTGTCAGCTGTGGATGAACATCCCAGCACTGAGCAGGGTTCCCTCATTTGGGAGGAGACAGAGACTGGAGCAGCAGAGTGAGGCCCATGGCTTTGGTGAGACTGGGGCTTTGCCTCCTTCATTTTCTGCCATTTCATCTTCATGAAAGCAATGTTTCCTGAGAGGCTTTGTGGCCAGAGAGGTTTCCTGCTGTCCTTGAGCCCTCCCCTGTGCTGGAGCATCACCCTCAGTGCCTGGGATGTTCCTGGGGCTGGGGCAGAGCTCAGGACTGACAGATCTGACAATTCCCTTCACCTCCCCATGGAATATCTGGGTTTGCTCCCAGGGCAGCCCCTTCCTTACCCACATCTTGGAGAAGAGCAGAGTGTTCCTCACTGATTCTCCCTTGGCAGGGCCCAAGGCCAGGCTGGACAGGGCTGGGAGCAGCCTGGGATGGGGGAAGGTGTGACAGTTCTGGCTTCTTTTTCTGCCAAGGTCGGGATTAAAAGCACAAGAGATGAAGTTTGTGTTTAGATCAGATGTTTATTAAGTCTTATCTATAGTACAGCCTACTAGCAGGTTAGAAAATGGAGGTAAAATGGATGCCTCTAACTCATTCCAAGGGTATTTAAGCACTAATCACCCAACAACAAGGTGACACCTATTTATTTATACTTTTGACCCAATAATTGACCACGCAAGGCCCTCAGTGTGGAACCTTTTTCACCCAATTAGAAAAAAACACCCCAAAACCAAGAAGAAGAAGGTGAAGAAGGACTTAGACAACACCCTGAATCCTCCATCTTCCCCCATATATATTGCTATATACTAAAATCCTAAAATCCAAGTTTTCAGAATTCCAACAGGAAGTGTCCCTGCCCATGGCAGGGGTGGGATGGAAGGAGCTTTGAGGTCCCTTCCCAGTGCCCTGCTGGGATCACTCTGTGCTGTGGGAGCCACCTCCAGGCCCCCAGAGGGCCATGACTGACCCTGGCCCTGGGCAGTGTCACAGCCACGCTGTGCCCTCTCCACTGTGGGGTTTTTATCTTCTTTCCTTCTGTTAGAGCTGGGATTAAATGCTCGAGAGACACAGTTTTGTGTTCAGACTCAGATGTTTATTAATTCTTATCTATGTCACAGTCTCACAAGTTGTGAGTTCTGGCTAACAAGGTGAAAAATGCCTCTGTCTCTGTCTCTTTCCAGTGTAATGTTTCCTTGAGGGTCAGTGCCTGCTAGAACAGAAATAACAGAAAGCCTAAAATACTCATTTTCCAGGGTTCCAACACTCCACCAGAGCTCACTCCCTGCAGCCCTCACTGCTCAGAGCCTCCATAAAGCCCCAGAAGGGAGGATTTGAGGCCTGATGATGGGTTCAGCTGAGGAAGGGGGTGATCACACTTTGCTATTCCGTGTCCTCACTCCAGGAGCTGGTGCCCTCCCTGCTGCAGCCCCTGGTGCTGTGCCAGCAGGGCCCTCCTCCCTCATGGATAATGTGGGATTTTCCCAGGATTTCTCCCATCCCAGCAGCTCCTGGCCCTGCCCTGCAAATGGCATTTTGTGAAGCCTTGGTGTGCTGTGAGAGCCTCTGTCCCAGGCACAGCTCTGCCTGCTCTGGCACCAGCCTGGGCTGCAGCAACACCTGCCTTGGCTGTGCTCATCCCCAGCACACAACTTCCCCGGCACGGTCTCCAGAGCCCTTGAGGACTGCATAAAACATTGGGAGAGTGTTCCAGGAAATGATGGAAGCCACGAGGAATTTAAATATTTTCCCGAGTTTTCTGTCCTCGCCCACATTCTGCCTTTCCCCGGCTCCCTCCTCTCCTCTTTTCCAGCCGGCTCAAGCCTTGAGCTGCCGTTTTCAAGGCTCCTGCAGCACCCTGGAGCTGCTTTCACACTTCCTCCCTGCCTGCCTTTAAACAACAGATGAGCAACGCTGTGAATGCAGCCGGTGTTTTCCCCCCCTGCGGCAGCTGAAGCCACATCATTAATTAATGATTAATCCTCGGGCGCAGTTAGCGGGTTGTTTCCATCACCACCCCACACCACTCTCCCCCAGGGATGACTCCACACCTTCCTTTCCTCCACACACGTCACAGGAGCCTCGGGGGCTCACTTTGGAACCAGAATTGCTCTTCTCTTCCTCCCTCCCTCCTTCCTTCCCTCCCCCGGGTGCCACCGTGGGTCCCTTCAGGAGCATCCCAAACATCCTGGTCCTCCTGGCACGGGACTGTGCTTGCTCCTGCTCACCCCTGAGCTGGCTCTGGAGGGCTTCTGCAGCTGGGATGGATCTCTGGAGATCTCTGGATCCATCCTCCACCCTTGGAGGTGTCCCAGGAATTCCTGGATGTGCCACTCGGTGCTCTGGGGACAAGGTGGGGATCAGGCACAGCTTGGACTCGATGCTCTGGGAGGGATTTTCCAGCCCCACTGATTCTTCCCCTGCCCAACCTCCTGCCCACCCCTTTTCTGGGTGGTTTCCTTGCAGCTTTGGGAGTGACACAGGAGCTGCAAGCTCAGAGAGTTCAGACTGAGCAGTAATTGGGTGTTGCTGTGCACAGCCTCTTCTCTCTTGAAAGGAACAATAATGGGTAGTTTTGTCGTCTTTCTTTCCATGAGTCAGGTGGTTTTTTTCCTCAAAGCAGCCTTTTCAAAGTGTCAGAAACATTTCCACTCCTCGGGAAGACAACTGCTCCACTACCACTGCTTTTTATACACTTCTCCAATTTTGTGTAGAAATTGGCAATTTCTAAATGTAGGAAATGGGGGGGTTTGTACAAAAACTTCCCCGAGCCAACTCACCTGGGTAATTCAGGTTTTGAATCCAGCACAATTCCATTCTGTATCCACTGCTTGAACCAGAAATATCCCAGGTGCTGTTGTGAGAACATGGTGGTACAAAAGATCCCTGGGTCTGAATCCCCATTTCTGCCACTGCTGCACCCCAGGCTGCTGAAGAACACGTTGTCCCCAGCCCAGGGTGTTCATGTTTGGCCTCAGCTGGGTTTGATTTGACCTTTCCTTGCCCATCTCTGTGTCCTGCATTTCCATCCTGTGAACATGCCCACCTCCCACAGCCCAGTCAGCTCTTCCCAGCCTTTGGGAGAAGGGGGATGTCCCCGGGCCATTTCAGATCTTTAATTAATGCCTCTCCTTGGCTTTTCTTCCTTCCTGAGCACCTTCTCCTGGCTGCCTGTGGTGCAGTGTGGGCTCCAGAAGTGTTTGGCTCTGGTGTTCCCCTCTCCCCCTCAGCACCCTCGGGATTCCCAGCTCCACTTCCCTTTGCCACCAACAGCTCCTGATACCAATCCTCAGTCACAGCCCTGTCATTTTGTGCTCTTCCAATCTCCTCTCAGCTTTTCTGCTCTTTTTCCTGAGATGAAATGTCCTTTTTCCTGATGTCTTTTTACTTTTCTGTTCTTTTTCTTTTGACTGATGTGAGCTTCCCAGTCATCCTTCTTTTCCTTTTATTATTATCCCAGAAAATGCCATCATGCCGCTGGAATTTCCCTGTTACCCCAAGATTTATTAAAAATGGGTATCAATAAGCCAAACAAACCCTTCAAGCAGCTCTCCAGGGGCTCTCAGGGCCAAGTTCCCTAGCCTGCTGCCTCTGGAAATGCGTGTCTGCAGAGGACAGTGTGCTGACACTGAGGTTCTGGGCTGCAGGAGGGCAGAAATGCTGCTCCCTGCACGAGGATGAGTTGTCCCAGCAGCTGTGACTTCATCCTTGTCCCTGTCCTGAGGCCCAGGTGCTGATCCTGGGTGTGGCTGCTGCACTTGGTAGGAGAAGGCACTGGCAGAGTTCCCTGGGGAGCTCTTACAGACCCAGCTCGAGCTGAAATCCTCCAAAAACGCTGAGCTTCACCTTGCACTCTGGAGTGTGTGCCCAAACAGGGGCTCCTTTCCCTGCTGTGCTGCTTCATTACATTACTTTTAACCCAATAACCAACCACCCGTGGTCCACAAGGTGAATTTTTCTACCCAGTCACAAAATACCAGCCAGACCCATGAAGAAGAAGGTGAAAAAGACTTGGCCTACACCCTAAACCTTCCATCGTGCCTTATATATATATTACTATATTCTAAACCCTTAAACTCTGAATTTCCCACCCTGTGATATCACACACTTCTATTCAAACTCCACACCCACAATCCCAGTGCTGTCACTCAATTTTGGGAGCCTTTTTTACGGCCTCAGGTCAAATGTGGTGTTTTCTTGAAGGTCAGTGCCTGTCAGCACAGAAAGCCTAAAATTCTCAGCTTCCAGAGTTCCAACAGGCAGCTTTTGTCCATATCATTTCTCCTTTGGAGATCCTGGACTGACAGTTTCACTTTTACTAAGATGAAGAACAGAGTTTGTGTCTCCCCTTCCCTCCCCGATTTCTCCTCTTCCATTTTGCTCTCTCTGCTGGACTGATCAGACCCGTTCTGCAGGGATTTGGGGTGAGGGTGGATTCCTGGAGGGATTCACACCTCCAGAGTGTGCCCTGGTGACACACTGAGCTGTGGTGACACCCAGGCCCTGCCGTGGGCACCCAGCTCTGGGATCGTGAGTGCCCCCACGCCGGCCCAGCCTCCAGAGTGTGTGTGAGCCTCTGCTCTGCCTCTGTGTGAGTGATTCATCCTCACCTTTGTGTCATCAGGAAGTGTCATTAGAGCGGGGTTATTTTTGTGCACCTAATTAGAATGTGAAGTGGATGGATCCCTGAGGAATTCCTCCTGGATCCTCCCGCCAGGCAGGCTTGTCTTTCAGCAGCACCCGTGTTCTCCTGGCTTTCAGGAGGATGTGGAGGCCCAGCTCACAGCCCTGAGCTGTGCTGGCAAACCCTGCAGGGAGCAAACCCAAACCCTCCAGGGAATAAACCCTGCAGGGAGCAAACCCAAACCCTCCAGGGAGCAAACCCAAACCCTGCAGGGAGCAAACCCAAACCCCACAGGTTCCTCCTCGGGGGCTCTTTCCCAGCAGGGGCTGAGGGCTCTGTGTGGTGGCTGGGAGATTTCACGCCCCTGTCTCACGGTCACAAGTGATCCTTTCAGACAATCCATCCTTTCAGCAGCTCATGGGCCTGCTGTCCCTGTGTGTGTCCCTGTGTGTGTCCCTGGCCATGGCTGTCCCAACCCCTTCATGCTTTGCCTTCATGGGGGGCTCCTGGACATGTCTCTTTTTGTCTCCCCCGGCCCCTGGAAGCCTCGAGCTCTTTTTCCACGCTGTGAAAAGACAGCAGAGCTGATCCCGGATTACCCAGGTTCTCCTTTGTTGTGGATGTGTCCTTGTTCCCCCAGCTGGGGCTGCTGCATGTCCCAGCCTGCTCAGAGCTTCCTGTGCAGACCTGTTTGTGGGCCCGGGCTCCCATTGCCCAGGAGGAATTCCATCCTCTGGTGGCTTTTAGAAAGCTGGATCTGATCAGAGGCCCTTAGTTCTGGTTCTTATCCCCAGAGCTCTTTGGTGGGATGGTTCCCATCAGCATAGCCCCGAGTCCTGCCTGAGATCCACCAGGAATTCTGCTCCTCAGCACAGATGGGGAAAAAGGAGATCCTGGAAATAATGCACTAATCCATGGCAGGGGAGCCAGGGGTGGTCCTCAGGACATTGTGTCACCCAAGTCCTGCCTGTCCCTGTTGCCACAGTCAGGTGCTGGGCAGCTCCTCCTCCACCCCCACCACTGCCTGCCATCCCTTTCCCCTTTTTATGGCAGTTTTCCTGAAAAACACTGGAGCAAGAGCAGCCCCTTTGCCTGCATGGGCACACCCAGTGTGGATGTGGAGCCCCTCTGCTGTCACAGGAGATGGAGGGGCACAGGGAATGGCTTCCCACTGCCAGAGGGCAGGGCTGGATGGGATCTTGGGCAGGAATTGCCCATGGCAGGGGTGGCACTGGATGAGCTTTAAGGTCCCTTCCCACACAAACCATTCCCGGATTCCATGAATTTGAGCTTTTTTGTTGTTTTCTGGGCGAGGAGATGCCTCTGTGCCCTGTGTGAACATCAAGGATGGGCACACTCCCCTCACTCTGCTGCCCTCCAGCTCAGATGAAGTTCCCAGGCTGTTTTTTTAAGGACAGGGAAATCAGAGCTGTGGCACTTCCCGTGAAGGCAGGGAAATCCCGAGACAGAGAAATGTGCTGCTGGGCTTGGATGCTCCCACAATCAGAGGTTCTGCTCCCAGCCATGAGCCAAAGGCCAGGCCAGAAGCCTGAAAACAAAACTGCAATAATTTTGAAAGATAACAGTTGGGTTTAGCCTCTGTAATCCAAGCGGGTCGTGGCCTTGATGCCTTGGGAAGGCTGAGCTGGAACAGAGACTGGGCAGAGCTAAGAGAATAAAGTAGATATTTATTAAAAGGCCTTTAGGATCCACCGTGAGCAGGATAGGGCCTGACCAGGGCTACACCCAAGGTGGACCCAAAATGGTCACAAAATGGGTAACTGGTCACGAGGTCTCACACTTTTTTAAGTTTTGGTCCATTTGCACATTGGGGTTTAATTGTCCAATTCCAGCTGCAGGTTGTGAGGTCCCATCCTGCTTGTTTTCTCTCTTTAGTCCACCCTTGCTTGTGCTTTTGGGCTGAGACTTGTCCTTGGTGTGCAGCAGGAGAAGGGTTTGTTCTGTGTCCCTGCTGTGTGCAGAGCTGAGTGACACTGGCTGTGAGCTCAGAGCTGCAGCCCTGGGCAGCACAGGGTCTGAACCACACCAAAGCTCACACTGAAGGCATGGCTGTGGGACGGGGACTGAGGCCGGGCAGGCGGTGCTGGCGGGGCTGAGGAACAATCTGGCCCATCTTGAGCACAGCCCCGGGACCCCCGGGCGAGGCCCCGCTGAGGGCGGGGGGAGCGCCGGGCCCGGCCCCGGGGAAATGGCGGATGAAAGCAAAAATGTCAGCCTTTGAAAGGAGCCGGGGAGAAGGCGGCATTCTGTGTGGTAACCGAGATTTTTTATTGTTTCCTGATCCCCCCGCTCTCGGTCCCGCAGCTGGGGGGAGAGGCAGGAATGAAAACAAACAGCGTTCGGTGAATGAGGAGTTCAAACGGCTCGGGGGGAGCGGGAAAAGCCCAAAGCATGGCAGGGCAGAGCCGGGGAACCCTCCCCAGGGCAGCTGCCATCCCCAGGACATCCCTGTGCCGGGAAAAGGGCTGGGCTGCTCCCTGGAACTGCTGCAGAACATGGGAGGTGCTTGCCCGGCTTTCTCCCCCTTCTCCCGGCCATCATCCGGGCTAGACTGGGGAGAGAATC
>JANPWX010017949.1:8104-19500 GCA_024734555.1 Trochalopteron elliotii | reverse complement strand
AGCAGCTGCCACCCTCCCTGGGGACACGGTGGCAGCCCAGGGGCGCTGCAGGCACAGCTGCCCTGCAGGGCCGGGTTTATCCGGGTGGGAATTAAAGCTGAAAAGGCGAATTGCAGCAAGAGCCGAGCCATGCCCGCGGGGCCCCGGGGGTGGCTCAGCCCCTGGCACGGGGCTGTGCCGGGCTCTGCCTGCCCGCTGCTCAGTTGAGGGTTGTGCTTGTGCTTTTTTTCTTGCTTACTTTTAGTAATTTGCTTGCTTTTGGTAGTGCAAATTTGCCAGTTAGACAATCTAAAACAAATGTCTGAGTGGCTTTAGCTAATGCATCAGGTTTAGATATCCTATGTATTTCCTATACATTTATGGATATACATAAGATATCCATTATATACATAGGATATATATGTATATGATGGATATCCTACGTATATCCATAAATATACAGGTATAAATATGTATATGATAAATATATATATATATATATATATGTATAAATATATATATTTTATGCCATTTCTCACCTGTTTAGTTAGCATGCCAGTGGATGCTTGGCCAATTCCAAGAAGGAATTGACAGAACCATTCAAGGTACACTCACGGGGTCATCAACATGGGAGCTTTGATCCCCAATAGATCCGTGGTGGATTAGTGGATTGATGGATTGGTGGATTGTTGGATTCCTCACCTTCCCAATGCTCAGAGGATGTGCTGAGGCTCTGCCCGGGGACCCTGCCCTTGGCACGGGGGCTCCTCCTTTAATTTGGCACCAATGGTGGGGCACTGAGGGGGCTCGGGGGGCACACAGAGCTGTGCCCAGCAGTGCCAGCCCTGCACTCACACCCTGATGGAGAGTTGTTGCATCGTGCTGCTGTGTGTCCCTGAGAGTGACCTGCACCTCAGGGCTGGAGCACTCTGCTGATAAAGGGCTGACCATAAAGGAGAGGAGATGGGAAGTCTGAGGGCTGTTTCTTGCCTGCATCGTGGGTGCAGCCTTGAGTGTGTTCCAGGGACCAGAGCTGGAAGGGCTCCAAGGGTGCAGGGGTTATAGGGCAGGCCTTGAGGTCATGGTCCAGTAAGAACAGGAAAAAATGGTGCAAAGGGGTAAATATGAACTGAGGGGACTAATGGGGTCGCAGGGGTGTAACACTGCAGAAAATTTAACCCAGTGGGGTTCAAGTGAAAGAAGAACATTCTGGCATGTGTGCATATATGGTACCAGGGTGACATAAACTTAACAAACCAATAGAACAATGAAATATTAACATGCAGCTGCAAAGGCCCATGGGAGGAAAGTCTTCCTCACCATGACCTAAAGGGTTCTCTTTTCCCATTTGCCTCGGTCCCTCCAGGGTTGAGGCAGGGCTGCCTTGGGGATAAACCCCTGGGCCTCCACAATGGAGAACCAAAGGCTCCCTGTGCAGCCAGGCCCCCTCTCCTCCCCTGGCTGTGTCCCCCCAGCCCAGGCCTTTGTGTGTCTGCTTAATGATCTGCCTTTGGACAATTCCCTGTGGGTCTTTTGGTGGGAGAGGCCCTGGGCCATGCACTGGGGTGGGATCATGAGCATCCCTGGCTGACATTGCTGAGGAACCAGGGTGGGCAGGGATCCAAACCACAGCACAGAATCCCAGGATCCCTGAGGCTGGAAAATCCCTCCCAGCCCCTCCAGTCCAAGCTATGCCTGATCTCGTCTGTGCATGTCCCCAGCCCAGAGCACTGAGTGTCACATCCAGGAATTCCTGGGACACCTCCAGGGATGGGCACTGCAAACCTCCCTGGGCAGTGCCAAGGCCTGAGCACCCTTTCCATGGGGCAATTCCTGCTGCTGCCCAAGCAGGCGTGGTGCAGAGTGCTGTTGGTGTTTGCAGTGCATCCCTCACAGCCCCCCAGCCCTCCCTCCATCTGATTTTACGTGCCCAGGTTTGTGTGTCTGTGTGGATGTCGGGGTGTCACGGCACACTCAGCTTTTCCCACCCCGTGTGTCCTCTGGGTGTGGGAACACACCAGGATCAGGCAGGGATGGGGTGTGAGCATCCACAGCCCCCCACCCCACCCGGGGAGCTCTGTGGGGCTGGGGCAGGGATGGGGTCTGAGCATCCACAGCCCCCCACCCCACCCGGGGAGCTCTGTGGGGCTGGGCACAGCACACCCTGCCTCTCTGCCTCCGTTGCCATGAAACTGTCCCTGCGTTGGGCTTTAGCCGGGGATTTTATTAATGCCTCACAAAGGTTATTAGCCTTCCCCACTAATGAGCCTTTCATGTATTCCTCGGCGTGCCCGCTCCGGGAGGCGGCTGGAGCCGGGAGCCCGCGGAGGACGGGCAAATTCAATTTCCCCCCAACAAACGGGGTGACAGCCCCGGCCGGGGGGGGGGGGGGGGGGGGGTGCTGATTTAGGGGCCTTGTTTTCTGCTTTAAATATTTCCCTCAAAGAGTGTTTGCAGGGAGGGGGTTGGATTATTTTTAGCGCACGCTTCGATCGAGCTGGAATTACTCAGGCAGCAGCAGCAGCAGCAGCAGCAGCAGTTTCATGTGCAGCTCTGGAAGGGCTTCTCCTCCCTTCTTGGTTAACGTAAATAATTGTTAAATTACTGGGTAAAAGAAAAAAAAAAAAAAAAAGAATGTCAAATGGCAACACAGAGCCCCAAATCCTGGAGAAATCCCTGGCGGGGAGATGGCAGCCCCGTGACTGCACTCGTGATGTTCCGGTGCGGGAGAGGCTGTGGGGCCGGGATGGGGCTCCCAAAATGGCCTTTGAGCCCTGCAGGCGCTGCTGGCAGTGTCACCGCGGTGTCACCGAGCTCCCGGCACCGCCCTGAGCCCCGCAGAGCTGTAGGGACAAGAGGCACGTCCTGCTCCGACCGGCCCAGCAGCATTCCAGCTCCTGTCACAGCCCAAAGCCGGTCGGTGTGAGCAGGGAAAAGGGGGAGCATGGCATCCCCTGAGTGCAGACACTCCAGAGCAAACTCTGCTCCCTCCCGTGCAGCGTAGGCTGGATGAGCCTCGTGCAAAGCAGCTTTAAATGTGGTTGGAAAAGGGTTTTTTTTTTTTCCCCCAAAATCAGTTGTCAAGGGTTTTCTGTTAAAATAGAAAGACGTGTAAATTGAAATTCCTCTGTAGTTCATTATTTCTGTCCTGAATTAATTACTATTCAGCCTTCCTGCGAGGGACTTGGATTTGCTCCTGGCATCAGGCAGGAGGAGGTTGCTGGGGCTTTGGAGATGGGCACCAGAGCTCAAACCTGAGGTGTTTTCCAGCCTGAACTACTGTGAGGTTCCATCAAAAACAGCAGGGATATTTGGGTGTGGAGCTGTGGGTGCTCCTCCATCCCTGGAAGTGTTCAGGGCCAGGCTTGGGGCTCAGGGCTGGGACAGTGGGAGGTGTCCCTGGCAGGACCTGGAACAGGATGAGCTTTAAAGTCCCTTCCCAGCCCTGGGTTTTGGGGTTCTGTGAAGTCCCAGGGAGGCTGGTGGGGAAACTCATCCTGGCTGAAGCTCTGGCTCACCCAGCAGTGCTGGAGGACCTGGGGCAGGGGGGACAGAGCAGGTTTAGGGGTCTGCAGGCACAGCAAAGTCAGGGGCACAGGAGGGAAGAGCTGCAAAGTGGTGCTGCAAACTCTCTGCAGAGCTGAGGACAGCCTGGCTGGGGAGGGTTCTCAGAGCTGTCCATAAACATCTGCCAGGAGGGGATTATGGAGAGCAGACCTAGCTGGGGTGGCCGAGGGGTTTCCTTACAGCTGCATTCCCCCATGGCTCTGTTCATTCCTGGGCCTCACCTGCTGAACAGCAGCTCTGCAGAAACAGCACCTGGGACTGCAGAAAACACAAGTTTTGGTGTTGTTTTAGTGGCAAGAACTGTGACTTTTCTGTAGCCTTCCATTGTGTTGGTTCTGTGATAGTCTGATCATAGAGTCAGCAAATCCTGGAGTGGTTTGGGTGGGAAGGGATCTTAAATCTCATCTCATTCCACCCCTACCCTGGGCAGGGTCACCTTCCACTGTCCCAGGCTGCTCCAGCCCTGGCCTTGGGCACTGCCAGGGATCCAGGGGCAGCCACAGCTGCTCTGGGCACCCTGTGCCAGGGCCTGCCCACCCTCCCAGGGAAGGTTTTCCCCTCATAGAGAGCATTTGGGGCATGGTGAGATGGTTACTTGTCTAAATTGCTTATCTGAAACCTGCTGGCTCTTGGGTTGTTGTGTGTGCAAGATCCCTTTCACTTTAATCTGTTCCTATGGAAGAATCTCCATATTAAAATGGAGCAGAGCAGCTGTGGCTGCCCCTGGATCCCTGGCAGTGCCCAAGGCCAGGCTGGGCATTGGGACAGTGGGAGGTGTCCCTGCCATGGCAGGAGTGGCTCTGGGTGGGCTCTGAGGTCTTTTCCCACCCAAACCAGTCTGTGATGTTTCTGTGATAAAATCAGTGTCTATTTCTGAGTTAATCAGTGAGCACCTCGAGGTTCAGGGACTTCTGGGGGTCTTTGGTTCAACTTTCCACTTGAAGCAAATGAACTTGATGATTGGACTCAGCTAAAGGTCTTCTTCCACCCTCAACAATTCCACGATTCCAAGCAGGACTGCAGCTGGCACTAGATGAAGTTAGTTCTGGCTTCACATGGCTTTGGAAAGCTCTGAGGGTCCTGGCCCTGTCTGGGGCAGCTTTTCCAGTGTCCATGTCCCACAGACCCGTGTTGGAGGTCATGCAGGAGCTGCTGTGAGGAGGTGGAAGGGAAATAAAAGGGAAATAAAAGGGAAATGCAGCTGTGCTTGTCTGTCTCCTCCTGGCCCAGCAGGAAGCAGAGCCAGTGCCTTTCCAGAGGTGCATGGTCACACATCAGCTGGGGGCTTCTGCCTGGATTTGGGACAGGAATTCCCATGGGAGTGGCTGAGCTGGTGCCCAGAGGGGTCCTGGGGCCTCCTTGGGAGGCTTTCAAAGAGCAGCTGAAGGGCAGCACCTTGCAGGTGACCTTGCTCCAAAAAGGTGCTCCAAAACCCCTTCACGGCTCCTTCCAACCCCAATTTTTTATGGCTGTTATCCCATTCTCCTTGAAAACTTCCCTCTGTCACAGTGGTTGTAGAAAGTTCGGCAGCAGCTCCCCAGAGGGTGGGGGACCTCCAGCTAAACTGCTGGGGGCAGGGAGGTGATGGTGAAACAGCATCTTGGAGAGCTGCTGAAAGCTGTGATGGGCACTGCTTCCCTTCCATCCAACCCTTCCCTGGAGCTGCTCAGGGCACAGCCCGGCCTCTTTTCCCTGGAAATGACAGTTTAGGTTAAACCTCACAGCTCTTGTATACAAGACTGGGTGAGCCAGGGACAATAAATCCAAGTTGGCTCCCAAACATTTCAGGAGCCAGGTCAGAGGTTTCCTTCGTGGTTTCTCTAAATTGAAATCCATCTTCTGTGTCCTCCCCAGTGCAGCTTCCAGGAAGGACATGCAATCAGCCAGTAATTCCTGGGTTTTCTGGGGCTGCAGCTCCAAAACAGAGCCAGGGAGGAGTTTACAAACCTGTTCAGCTCTACCTGGGCTCTGTTTACAAAAGGCATCCTGGAGTTTCCTGCCCTGGGAGCTCCGTGGAGGAGCAGAGCTGAGCACAGCCCTGCCAGGGAATGGAGACACTGAACCAACAGCCCTGGCACAGGTTTGCTCCAGCAGATCCACAGGGACACCTCAGCTCCAGGGATTATTGGGCCTTGGAATGGCCTCAAGCTGCCCCAGGGCAAGCTCAGGTTGGATATTGGGAACAATTCCTTCCTGGAAGGGGTGCTCAAACCCTGGCAGGGGTGGAGTGCCCATCCCTGCAGGGATTTAAAGCCCTGTGGATGTGGGGACAGGGGTCAGTGGTGGCCTGGGCAGTGCTGGGGGATGATTGCACTCTGATCTTCCAGGGCTTTTCCAGCCCCAGTGATCTGTGAAATCCATAATTCTGTCGTTCCCTCCACCCCTCCCTCTGCCTGCAGCCCCTGGAGGAGGAAGGTTTGGGTGTGATTTGTTTTCCCTCTCTGCAGCCCCTCCTCACTCAGCCTGGGCAGCCCCCAGAGGGTCCCCAGGGGTCCCGTGGTGGCTGTGCCAGGTGAGTGCCCAGCCCTGCAGGGGCACAGCTCCGTGTCCTCCCACGTCGGGCTGGCACAGCCCTGCTGCACCAGGTGCCTTTGCTCTCTCAGCACACCAGGGGCTTTCTAGGACTGGGCTGGTTTCAGTGCTCCCAGCTGGGGCTGAGGCTGCTTGTTTGTCACCATCGGTGTCACAGTGACAGGCTGCCCTGGGGGGAAGGGACCTCAGAGCTCCTCCTGGGCAGGGACCCCTTCCACCAGCCCAGCCTGCCCACATGTCCATCCCTGCCCCTTCCCCGTGTCCTCTCGTGGCAGCAGAGAGCCCTGGGCTGGGGGTGGCACAGAGGTGTCAGTGGGAGGAAATGCCAGCTCAGAGGTTCCAGTTGCTGCTCTCTGTGCTCGTTGCCACAGCCAGGCTTCTCCACGGGGTCACACTCGGGGCTGAGGGAAGGGACACGAGCATGTGGGGACCCCACGTGCTGCATGAAGTACAGGAGGGGACATCAATACAGAAAAGAGATTCCCTTTCCCTTTCCCTTTCCCTTTCCCTTTCCCTTTCCCTTTCCCTTTCCCTTTCCCTTTCCCTTTCCCTTTCCCTTTCCCTTTCCTCTTTGCTTTTTTCTTTATTTCTCTTCTCTTTCCTTTTTTTTCTTTTCTCTGGAAAGCTCCCCCCTGAGGCTCCTTTTCTCCAGGCTCAGCCCCTTTCCCAGCTCCCTCAGCCTCTCCTGGGGCTCCATTCCCTTTCCCAGCTCCGTTCCCTGCCCTGGACACGCTCCAGCCCCTGAAGGTCTCTCCTGTCAGGAGGGGCCCAGAGCTGCCCCCAGCACTGGAGGTGCCCCAGCAGTGCCAGCACAGGGGACAGTGTGACAGGCACTGCCCTGGCCCTGCTGTCCCCCCAGAGCTGGCACAGCCCAGGGCCCTCCTGGCCAGTGCAGTTCAGCTCTGCTGGGCCCCTCCTGCCATGGTTCTGGGAAAGCCCCATGGGCTCAGTCGGGGTCAGGTCGTGCCACCCTCCAAGATCCTTTTCAGCCAGGGAGGCTCTTGCAGGTCCCTTTTCCATCCTGGACCTGTTCAGGTGTTGTCCCCACTCCCAAAGGCTGTGGCCACATGTGGTGACTGTGGCCTTGGAGAAATCATCCAAGGCCTCATCCATGAGGAGATTGGGTTATTTCCTCCTGGAGAGGTTTGTGACAGTCCCTGCAGGAGCCACACAGATGTGCAGCTGTAGCTCAGCCATTGGTATCTGGGGGTGGGCTCTGCTCCCAGGGAACAGGGACAGGACAAGGGGAAATGTCCGGGGCAGGCTCAGGTTGGATATTGGGAACAATTCCTCCCTGGAAAGGCTCTCCATCCCTGGCACAGCTGCACAGGGCAGGGGTAGAGTCCCCATCCCTGGAGGGGTTTAAAGCCCCATGGATGTGGCACTTGGGGACAGTGGTCAGTCATGGCCTGGGCAGTGCTGGGCATGGTTGGACTTGATGGTCTGAGAGGCTTTTCCAGCCTCAGTGGCTCCATGGCTGCACAATCCCAACCTTTCTTTGGGAAGGTGCTGCACCAGCACAGGAAGTTCAAGGGCCAGTGTTGGCCAGGAGCTGCTCTGTCACCACTCTGGGGGTCAGGATGAGGGGCTGCTGGGGCGGGGGGGTCCCAGCAGTGGGGGGCTGCTGGAGCTGCTCTGGGGGTCCCAGCAGTGAGGGGCTGTTGGGGCTGGGGGTGTCCCAGCAGTGAGGGGCTGCTGGAGCTGGGGGATCTCAGCAGTGAGGGGCTGCTCTGGGGGTCCCAGCAGTGAGGGGCTGCTGGGGCTGGGGGCTCCAGGTGTTTCTAGGAAGGCAAAGTTCAAGGCCCCACTGAACCCACAGCTCTCGGATCCCTCCAAGCCCCACGAGCCCTGGGTGTGTCACCCCAGGAGCTGCATGAGGAGGGGAGCACAGCCCTGTCCCCATGTCCCCGTGTTCCCATCCCCCTCAGGATGTGCTGTGGCCGTGACCTCAGGGGCTGCTCTCACAATCACTGTGTTTTCCAGGAACCACATCACGAGCTGCTCCGCTGGCCGTGGAATGCAAATGGGCCCAGCCAGCTGCTGCCAAGCGGTTAGAAACCATTAAAGATGAGAAATTCGAGTGTTGGGGCACTTTCTCGAAGAATATCAGTGCAGACAGTGTGTCTCAAAGAGGAATGTTGGCCACAAAATGATTTCCTCTTGCCTGGATGTGATGGGAGTGGGCACTGCCAGCCTGGGTGTGCTGGGGGACACAGTGTCCCTTGGTCCAGGCAGTGAGCACACCTGGAGTGATGGGGCAGGGGGACAAGGGGCAGGGCTGGGTGGGATCTTGGGCAGGAATTGTTCCCTGGCAGGGTGGGCAGCCCTGGCACAGAGTGCCCAGAGCAGCTGTGGCTGCCCCTGGATCCCTGGCAGTGCCCAGGGCCAGGCTGGGCATTGGGGCTTGGAGCAGCCTGGGACAGTGGGAGGTGTCCCTGCCATGGCAGGGGTGGCACTGGATGGGATTTAAGGTCCCTGCCATGGCAGGGGTGGCACTGGGTGGGATTTAAGGTCCTTTCCCACCCAAACCAGTCTGGGATTCAATGATCTGCAAAGCCCACTGTGGCCAAGGTGGGGACACGTGAACTGGGCTGAGCTTGTCACACACTGTGAAATTTGTCCCCTCGTGGTTTAGGCAGATGTGTTTTGGGGCACAGAGTCAGCTCTGAGATCTGACTACAGGAACTGAGCTCTCACCTCTCCACCTGGAGTGTGCTCAGGCCTTGGCAGGGGCTGCCCAGGGACGTTTGGGGTGCCCATCCCTGGAGGTGGCCAAGGAATTCCTGGATGTGGCACTCAGTGCTCTGGGTTGGGGACAAGGTGGAGATTAGGCACAGCTGTGACCTGATGATCTTGGAGCTCTTTTCTACCCTCAGTGATTCTGGGATTCTAAAGAACAAAAGCTCTGTGACTTTTCCTTTCCTCACACCTGCCACTATCTAGTCTCCAGGGGTAACAGGAGCACGTGCTGAGGTCCCAGGACACGAGGCCTGGGGGATGAGCTTCAAACCAGAAAATATTCAAAACAGAAAATATTCAAAACAGAAAATGTTCAAACCAGAAAATATTCCCACCCTCTCCTCTGGCTTCCTCCTGGGGAAGGGACAGCTCTGGTTCTGCTCCATCTCTGATGCAGGAGTTTGGGTTGGGTTTTTCACTCTTTTCCTTCTCCATGGGCTGTTTTCCCTCCCCTGAGTGGCTGCTGAGGCTCAGTCTGGGAGGAAGAGGAGGAGGAGGAGGAGGACAGAGCCAGTTCCTCCAAACCAAAGCCACGGGACAGGTGACAGCTGCCATTGTCCCCATCCATGTCCCACGGGCTGCACTGGGAGCACTCCAGGCTTTTGCCCCAAATTTATGCAAATTCAGACACTCTTGCTTTTTTCTGTGCCTTTTGGGGTGGGTGTCCAAGGTGTGACCTGGTGTTTGGGTGCAGGGAAGGGAAACTGCTGGTGTGGCACCCCCACATTTGGGTGACATTTCCTGGTAAAAGCTCTGCTCCCCTCCTGCAGCCCTGTCCCCTCCGAGGCCGTGGCACAGGGACACGTGGCCCACGTCTCTCAGTCCCCAGTTGTTAATGCAGTTTCAAAATGACAATTTTCCACATGGCTGGGTTTTCATGTTAATGCAAACAGCAGCGAGGGATGAGCAGGAGCTGTGGCCATCCCCAGCAGCAGCCCTGTCCTGGGAGCTCCTGTGGCACCAGCATGGGGTGCTGGTGGTGTCACTGTGTCTCGGGTACTGGTGGTGTCACTGTGTCTGGGGTGCTGGTGGTGTCACTGTGTCTGCAGTGCCAGTGGTGTCACTGTCTGGGGTACTGGTGGTGTCACCATGTCTGAGGTGCTGGTGGTGTCACCGAGTCTGGGGTGCTGGCAGTGTCACTGTGTCTGCAGTGCCAGTGGTGTCACTGTCTGGGGTACTGGTGGTGTCACTGTGTCTGGGGTGCTGGTGGTGTCACCATTGCACAGGGCACTGGCAGTGTCACCGTGTCTGGGGTGCTGGTGGTGTCACCATGTTGGGGTGCTGGCAGTGTCACTGTGTCTGGGGTGCTGGCAATGTCACCGTGTGTGGGTGCTGGTGGTGTCACCATTGCACAGGGCACTGTTGGTGTCACCATCTGTGGGGTGCTGGTGGCGTCACTGCTGTGCAGGAAGCCGGGGGTGTCACTGCTGTGAGAGGTCCTGGCAGTGTCACCGTGCTCAGGTCCTGCAGTGTCATCGTGCCCAGGTCCCGGGAGTGTCACCATGCCCAGGTCCTGCAGTGTCACATGCCCAGGTCCTGCAGTGTCACCATGCCTAGGTCCTGCAGTGTCACCGTGCCCAGGTCCTGGCAGTGTCACATGCCCAGGTCCCGGCAGTGTCACCATGCCCAGGTCCTGGCAGTGTCACATGCCCAGGTCCTGCAGTGTCACATGCCCAGGTCCTGCAGTGTCACATGCCCAGGTGCCGGGAGTGTCACCGTGCCCAGGTCCCGGCAGTGTCACCATGCCCAGGTCCTGCAGTGTCACCGTGCCCAGGTCCTGGCAGTGTCACATGCCCAGGTCCTGCAGTGTCACATGCACAGGTCCCGGCAGTGTCCCCGCACTGTCCCCACTCCCCGGCCGTGTTGCCCCGGTAACAGCCGCACGTCACGCGAGCAAACCACGAACCGGCTCAGGAAAAACCCCGAACCAAATCGCACAGGGTCCTGGCAGTGTCACCATTGTCACCAAAGGCTGGGAGTGGCTCTGGGGCTGAGCAGCTCCAGACCCTCAGTCCCCAATTCCTGAGGAGCTGCTGAAACGTGACTGCAGGGACAGGGACAGGGGACAAGGGACAGGGACAGGGGACAGGGACAGGGACAGGGGACAAGGGACAGGGGACAAGGGACAGGGACAGGGACAGGGACAGGGACAGGGACAGGGGACAAGGGACAGGGGACAAGGGACAGGGACAGGGACAGGGGACAAGGGACAGGGGACAAGGGACAGGGACAGGGACAGGGACAGGGACAGGGACAGGGACAGGGACAGGGACAGGGACAAGGGACAGGGAACAAGGGACAGGGGACAAGGGACAGGGACAGGGACAGGGACAGGGACAGGGACAGCACAGCCGGGGAGAGCTGGGGGTGCTCACCTGCACAGGAGAAGGCTCCAGGGAGAGCTCAGAGCCCCTGGCAGGGCCTAAAGGGGCTCCAGGAGAGCTGGGGAGGGACGGGGGACAAGGGCTGCAGGGACAGGACACAGGGACACCACTCTGGGATCCTGTGGTCCCGAGGTGCTGCTCTGCCTGGGATGGCTCTGGGCTGGGGCTGTGGCTCTCAGCACACAAATCCTGTGG